>PVKE010019991.1:0-27916 GCA_004027555.1 Craseonycteris thonglongyai | reverse complement strand
AAAAAAAAAAAAAAAAAAAAAAAAAAAAAAAAAAAAAAAAAAAAAAAAAAAAAAAAAAAAAAAAAAAAAAAAAAAAAAAAGTGGTTCTGAGAGTACTGGTTTAGGTGACAGTGAGAACTGTAATACCATTAAGTCGGGAAGTTTCATGAGTTCAGGTGTCACTACAGAAAACATGGGATTTTGGCAGGAGGCAGCATGATAATGAGAAAATCCTTCAAGAGTTCCAAGGTATTTTATATACAGAATTTTTTATTAGCCTTACTTTATTTTACTATCTTTTGGTTTAAAACAAAAAAAGATAGCTACAGAACTTATTTTTATAGAAAACAATGTCAGAGGTCAAAACGAACCTCTTAAATATCTTCAAATGTATAATTATCCAAAGTCATTTGCAACCAAGTATAATAATAATAAACAATCCCTGGTACTTCACATTGACATAAATTACTTTTTCTGACTGACACATATGTGTACATATAACGCCATTCTTTTGTAAAACATCCTTGGTGGTGGGCTCATAGTGATTTAATTGTCCTAATATTCTTTAAATCTGTGACATAAAGCTTGGGTCACCAGCTGGAGACAAAGAACTCTTCTGTTTGGCTTGACATTAGAGATTGATGATGCTTGACTAGACAAGTAGAAGCCCATCATTTTAATAATGAGGAAGGACAGAGCTCCCAATGGATATAAGAAATTGAAATCTGAGACTTGATAGATGATAAAATCAAGACAAGTGACAGTAATATTGCTAAATATTAGAGGATTAAAAAAGAAAGAAAAATACCTAGGACAAAGGAAGCAGAAGATGCTTGCAATTTACCAGCAAAAACAAATGGCAGGTATGACTCTTGATAACGCAATTATCATTATTTAATAATGGTATACTAGTTATGCCATTTGATGCCATAAGTGAGCTTCTAAAAGAACAGCAGGAGCAAGGACACAGACTTTAGAGTTGACATCTGATAACCAATATAAGTGATATATATGATCACGTCCTTGCCAGGTAGATTTTCTTCATTAATATCAAAGATAAGGAAAGTTTAAACTAAGAAATTTTAGACAGAGCCTAGGTAAAGAGTTCCTCATCAAGACCTGGGAGATAAAAGGTTTTAAATAACAGAATAATTTTTACTGATTTAAAAAACTAAGTAAAAATATAATTAAAATTCAAAATATCTGACTTACCCAAATGGATCACCAACCACAAGGAATGCAACATCACTAATATCAGCATCCTTTAAAATATTATCTGCTTCTTGTTCCACTTCTTCTCTATCCGCAAGAATCAATTTTCTTCCATAAAACTCTTCCTATAGATTTAAGTACAGTATCAAAATGAGATAGCAGGTGACTATTTCAGGGCACGCCACACAACATCTTCGTCTGGGGCTGGTGCAAATCTTGGCAAGCACCCAAACACAGATCACTGAATACAACTCATCAATGAACGAGCACTCTGTATTATTTTGCAATTAGACGCTGTCTTTGGGGCTATCTTAATATCCCAAGAGGAGGTAGACCTAACATCTGAGGCTTTTTGCATTTTTAATTTACTTCTAAATTTGGGTCTAACAGACCAGGCAGAACATTGTAGGATGAACAGGGAGTATGTATGCATGAGCTTTACTTCAGATATGTACAATAGAATAAATATATTAAACAATAGTTATAAACATATATGATAGTTTGAATTTTATTACGTTTCCCATGGAAAAATCTATGGGACCCACTGGCTAAAATATTAAGTAATTTCAATAAGAAATAACAGAATACTTAGAATTAGTTGTTTCCCAAACCAGCAAACATTCCTATATAATTGCAAGACTAATTAAAAACTGTATTTCCTAGTTCCTGCTAAAAAAGGGCGGACTTGCAGGAGGGAAAAAAACAATCTAAATATACAGAAGCCTCCCTATAAAGTGCTTTGTGAACTAGTCCCCTGAAGTTCAACTCTAGAGAACAGACGCAGCTGACAGCATGTACATATGGAGTGGTCACATGGTAGTGGCTATAAGCTATTATGCATGAATCTTATAACCGATTTCCTATGGAGTAATATGTAACTCAAGTACAGTAAAAGTGGATGCACAGATAAGTAATACTATATCTTACAAACTGAGAACTTTGTTAGAGTCATACCGATTATGTTATAAGGATTATATCTTAAATGTTATAAGGATTACAGTAGTGGAAGAGTATGTGGTACCCAATAATATTTGTCAAGCAAATGACTAAATGGACAAATGACTAAGCATTTGAAGATACAGGCTATTGTTCCAACTGTGATAATTATTTCCTAATACTTAACTAGAATCTGCTCTTTAAATGTGAAAAGAGATCCCTTCTTTTCTTGTGCAAATCTTCAGAGATAATTGTTTCAGGAGTT
Organism: Craseonycteris thonglongyai; assembly: GCA_004027555.1. Taxonomy (NCBI): domain Eukaryota; kingdom Metazoa; phylum Chordata; class Mammalia; order Chiroptera; family Craseonycteridae; genus Craseonycteris; species Craseonycteris thonglongyai. The sequence continues at coordinate 25,524 of PVKE010019991.1, read as the reverse complement.
CCCAATGACAATATTTTTATAGATGAAAAATGTCCTCTTTATTGTCACTTTTACCATACATTTTTCTTAATCATTAATTTTTATATACCTTATTTTTAATTGTTAAATTTATTGGGGTGACATTGGTTGGTAAAAATGACATAGGTTTCAGGTGTTCAATTCTACACTACATCACCCAGAGCCAATTCTCTTTCCATTACCATATATTTGATGCCCACCCCCCATTACCCTCAGGTAACCACTAAACTATTGCCTGTGTCCATGAGTTTTTGTTTCTTGTTACTTTTATATTCCACATAAAAGTGAAGTCATATATAGTTCTTGACTTTTTCAGTCTGACTTATCTCGCTTAATATGATCTCAAGGTCCATCCATGTTGTCACAAATGGTTGTATTTCATCTTTTCTTGTTGTTGAATAACATTCCATTGTGTAAATATAGCACAACTTCTTTATCCAGTCATCTATCAATGGACACTTTGGCTGTTTGGGGTACATATATTTTTGTGGGCTAAGGTTTTTTAGTTCTTTGGGTAGATACCCAGAAAAGGGATTGCTGGGTTGTATGGTAATATTCTTAATTTTTTGAGGCCATACTGCCTTCCACAGTGGTTGTACCAATTGCATTTCCACCAGCAGTGTATGAGGGTTCCTTTTTCTCCACAATTTCTTCAACACTTGTTATTCCTTCTAACAGGTGTGAGGTGGCATCTCATTGTGGTTTTGATTTGTATTTCCCTAATAGCTAGTGAAGTTGAGCATTTTTTCATGTATCTGCTGGCCATTTGCATGTCTTAATGGGAGAAGTGTCTGTTCAGGTCTTCTACCCATTTTTCAATTGGATTGTTTGTGGTTTTGTTGTTGAATTGTATGAGTTCTTAATATATTTAAGATATTAGCCCCTTATCAGGCATGGTTTGTAAATACTTTCTCCCATTTAGTTGGTTGCCTCTTTACTTTGCTGATGATTTCCTTTGCTGTGCAGAAGCATTTTAGTCTGATATCGTCACATTCATTTATTTTTGCTTTTACTTCCCTTACCTTTGAGGTCAAGTTCATAAAGTCCTCTCTGACTCAAGGCGTGTAAGTTTAGTATCAATGTTTTCTTCCATAGAGTTTATTGTTTTGGGTGCTATGTGGAGGTCTTTGAACCATTTTGAGTTAATTTTAGTATATGGTAACAGTTTTAAGTCCAGATCAGTTTTTTACATGAGGTTTTCCAATTTTTCTATTTACTGAAGAGGCTTTCTTTTCTCCACTGTATGTTTTCTGCTCTTCTTTCAAAAATTATCTGTCCATATATTTGTGGGTTTATTTCTGGGTTTTCAATTCTGTTAATTTTAAGAACCCAGAAAACTTAGTAGTTGCAAAACATTTAGATTCAAATATAAGAGAATACACAATTACTGAAAAACAAAAGAAGCATTTTTTTCCTGAACTTCTAACATTCTTTTTAAACACGCATTTTAATTGAAAGTGAGTTTTATAAAATATAAATATTCTAAGTGATTGTAAATCAGTACTCATTACAGGAACTTGGAGACATTTTTTAAAAAGACACAAATTACATTTTTTGAAAAAAATTTAAAAAATTAGATTTACTTTATTGTTTTAGAGAGAGACAGAGACAGAGAGAGACAGACAGAAGTGGAAGGGCCCAGAGCAGTCTCCAGCGTTGTATATCATCAGTTTTTGACATGGTTTCATTCCACACAGGTGAGTAGGGGCCATGCAAGGAGGAAACCTGGCCGAGGACCTTCCATATGGGAGGCACACCCCCTCGAGCTGGGGGACAAACTGGGGGCCTCCCACATCGGAAGCTCGCCCCAGTGAGAACTGAACTGGGGCCACACCCCCATTCGATCCTTGGTCCCCACTCATCCCACTGAGCTATCCCGGCTTCCCCACAAGTTACATTTTTAAGGCACAATGTTTAATGTTTATCAGGTTACATTTCTACAACTAGCAAGATAACAGATGAGCAGAACTCATTCTAGGGAATGTCTATTGGGTGATCCCAATTATACCACAAGCCAAGTAACTTCCAGCATTTCCCTGACTTTTTGGCTTTCATCATTTCCACCTTTATTCAAGTCATTTGGTTTTTCATGGACTGCCACTGTGCAGCCAATGACAGAATGGTCTCCTGAGAATGCGATCATATGAACTTTTAGCATTTCTTAAAGATTTAGTCACATGCCCCAGCTTAACGCTAGCAGTAATTCTATCCAATATTTTGTAAATGACTTAACAGAAAACTACACTTTGTGCCCAAGACTTCTATCATGCATCACTCTATATTTATCATTTTCCTAACTTAAGAAACATTTCATTATTTAAGACAACTGAATACTTATTTTAAAATCTTTACAGACACACAGATACAGACACACACACATCCAATATAACCAAATGGCTAATCTTGAAAAAAATGTTTACAAAAGCAGTAAGGCTGGTATTACATTATTTTTAATATACCCACTTATTTATTTATTCACTGACTCACTCTAAAAGTATTTCTTTTCCTTTTAAAGATTTATTTTATTGTTTTTAAAAGAAGGTAGGAGAGAGAGAAAAGGGGGAAGGGCCCAGAGCAGTCTCCATAGTTTATATCATTAGTTGTGACAGTTTCATTTCACACAGATAGATGTGGGGCAGCGTGGAGTGGTAACCAAACTGGGGGCCCTCCTTATGGAAGGTGATAACATTCACCACCACAGTTTAACATAAGGGTTTGCAAGAGCCGGGGTGGGGATTTGATCCCTGGACCTCGTCGTTGCAAGGCAAGCACTCAACCTGTTGAGCTATTCCGGCATCCCCTAAAAGTATTTCTTGTGTACAACCCCTGTGCCAAATTCCATGCTTGATGTTGAGAAACAGTGGTGAATGAGACACACAAAGCACATTATATGTACTACAGGAGCATCCAACCTAGTCAGGGTCAGGGAAGGACAATTAAAGAAAACAAGCAGTGCCATTTAAGAAATGATTTTAAATTTAGATTATGTATTATCCAATGACTGAGTAGCCAGTTTTTGTATAATCTCAGCCCTACTAGTCTCCATTGATGAAAAAAGATAAAACTCAAAATTTGATCTTGGCTTTAAGATGGCTGGTTTGGTATATGGGGAACAAGGTAAAAACTAAGTTAAAATTACTTTTGGGTATTTCTGGAAGGAAACACAAGAAATTAATAATGATTGCCTCTTGAAAGGGGAACTGGAATAGAAACCTTTTGATGTATATACCTTTTAACATCTTGAATTTCAAACCATTTAACATATTACCTGATCAAAAAAGTAGATGAGCTGAGGCTCAAAGTAGCATATGGACACAAAAGAGAACAAATTCTTAAACACACACACACAAATGCACAAAACAAAAAAACACTAACATTGAAAGAAGAAATAGAGAAGTAAGGAACTTATACAGGGGACTAAGAAAAATGAAAAAGTAGAAACAAAACCATGAGGAAATCGTATCTTAAAAGTCAGTTTCAAGGCATGGTCAATTACATCATAAGTAAAACAGGTAAGAATTCAAAACTGAAACTCTGGAATCCTCAGCTACTAAATAACTGTTCAACAAACAGAAATACTTCAGAGGAATGTAAGTCAGTCTGCAGGAGTCAGACATGAGTGGAAATGGGGGACAATAAAAGTAAATTGCTTTACCAGAAAGCTTTGGGAAAAGAAGAGATAGAAACAGTAACTATGGGGAAGGGAGCTTAAAATAGGCATGTTTTCAAAATAGACAATAAATATTTGAATATGACTTTAGGCTGAGGTGGGGGAGGATGTTAACATAGATGGAACATAAAGAAGAAAGCATAATTGATGGGAGTAATGTCCAGAGGAAGGGGGAGGAAGAGGTTTGCAAAACACACACTTAGATGGATTTAATCTTGAACCAAAGAGAACTTCATCTGACAAGTCATTTTCTAAGGCTGGAGGGAAGATAAGGTTCACATTTAGGGTATAGACAAATGAGAATTTAATAAAGACCATAGCTGATGACCTCATTGTTGTCAATGCAAAGTCCTCTTGTGTCTGCAACAGTTCCATATGACAAGGAATAGTAACATGGTAACCAGGTGAGGAAGGTTAGGAAGAAAAGAGAGGGAACAGATATACTGGGAGAAAATGAAAGTTATTTCAGTGATACCTAAGAACAAATATAGCAAATACTGTGCTTTTCTCCCCCATGCTTTTGCTCACATGCTTTTTATTAAGATTTAATTTATTGTTTTTGATAGAGACAGAGACAGAGAGTAACAGAGAGAAGGAGGAGGGCCCAGAATAGTCTCCATAGTTGTACATCATCAGTTTTTGACATGGTTTTGTTCCACACAGGTGGGCGGGGGCCACATAGGGCTGAAACTGGGCTGGGGACCTCCAGCATGGGAGGCACGCCCCCTCGAGCCAGGGGCCAAACCGGGGGGGCAAGAACCAAACTGGGGGCCTCCTGCATGGGAAGCACACCCCAGTTCAGCATATGGGTCTGCACAGGCTGATGCCGGGATTCGATCCTCAGTCACCATATATTTGATGCCCCCTCTATGAGGGCTCAGTAATTTTCCAGGAGGGGTTAAGTTCGGGTTCATTGTCAAACTCTCAAATGGTTCATGATTCATCTATGTTATACCCAGGAAAACCTAAATAATAATGGAAGATTTAAATAATAATAATTCATGATGGCAGTGAAAGGGAGAAACTATAAAATTATATTGTTGAAAAGAACTTAGATGATCTTATTTAAGTCAACATTCTTGCTTTCACCAACTAAGTGCGATTAATAAAAATTATTTCATGTTAAATAATTTGTAGTTAATAATTACAATTGAAATATTTGTGAAAGAAGGTCACTTTAGGCCTTGATGGTCAGGAAATACTATGAAATAGGTGAAATATGAACTAGTATGTTTTAAAAGAATGCATCCTAGTCTTTGTTTTGTTTCTTTTATTTACATTTACATCATGGCCCAAGTAGAAAATGGTAATACTTGTACAACTCCACGGGGTAAATGGAGGAAGCTGCTCATGGCCAAAGGAAACTAACTTTGGGGTGCTAGCTATAATTGCAGAAAGCAGAGATCACTAAATTCCAGCTGCCTATGCCCTATTTGTAGTACATGTGAAGTTCATCAGTCAACCAATGTTCTATAACCTTAAGTAGCCAATTTTTCTATGCTCTTTTTCTTATCTATAAAAGGGATAAAAGTAGTGTCTGTCTTATAGACCAGGGATCCCTAACATCCTGTGTGGCCACACAGCAGGAGTTCAGTAGCAGTTGAGCAAGCAAAGCTTAATCTGATTTAAAGATTTATTTTTTATTGTTTTGACAGAGAGAGAGAGAGAGAGAGAGAGAGAGAGAGAGAGAGAGAGAGAGAGAGAGAGAGAGAGAGAGAGAGGTACAGAGACAGAGAGAAGGGGGAGGGCCCCAAACAGTCTCCACAGTTGCATCATTGGTTTTTCCACATAGTTTCACTCCACAGGTGGGCGCATGGCTGCACAGGGCAGGAGTCTCACCTCGGTGAGAACTGAACTGGAGCCCCAGGGAATGAGCATCGAATCCCAGCCCTGGCCCGTGCAGACTCATGTGCTGAACTGGGGTGTGCTTCCCATGCTGGAGGCCCCAGTTCAGTTCTTGCCCCCCAGTTTGGCCCCTGGCTTGAGGGGGCATGCCTCCCATGCAGGAGATCCCCAGCCCAGTTCTGGCCCTGTGCAGCCCCACCCTCTTGTGTGGAATGAACCCCTGTTGAAAACTGATGATGTACAACTATGGAGACTATTCTGGGCCCTCCCCCTTCTCTCTGTCTCTCTTTGCATCTGCCTCTCTCAATGAAAAACAATAAAATAAATCTTAAAAAACAAACAAACAAACAAAAAAACCCCCAAATATATGGTAATGGAAAGAAAGCTGATTCTGGGTGGTGAGCACATAATGCAATGTGTAGATGATGTAATGTAGAATTATACGCCTGGAAACAATGTAATTGTTATCAACCAATGTCATCCCAATAAATTTAACAATAAAAAAAAAAAAATGAGAGCCAGTTTAATGTATGATACAAGTAACAAATGCTACCGTTACTACGTTCAGGCTAACTCAATATATTCAAGTGTATGAGCCTTACTGGGAGATGTCTATTTTAAGGTAAAACCTCTCTGGCTACATACAGAAAGATGATTACCATTCCCTATGGAAATACTTCAAAGGAGGAAGCTTTCAGCTTAGTTTCTGTATACCCAAGTCATTAAGGCTGTGTCAGACCCTCATTAACACTCAATTCAGAAAGGACTTCTTGGCTATCTCATGAAATAAGGGATTTTGATAACTATCACTAGGAGTGTAGGGCAACTTTCCTATTTACTGAGGAAAGCCTCAAAATTGGATTTGCAAAGTAAGACAAAGTACTCTTTTATTTCCCAAGTCACTTGGTTGGTGTGTGATTTCCATTTTTTTACTTCCCAGATCCTTAATGAGCAGAGGATGTGTTTTAAAGAATTTAAACAAGCAGATCTGAAATTTGGCTGTTTAGTGTGGTGAAAACCAGCTGCTGGCCAGCTTTCTTCCCAGGAGGTTGCAGAACCTTAAGCACCTACCAGGGCTTCCTTCCCTACAGTGAGGATGGAGGTATAGGCTTCCAGATACACCCGACCGCAGCGTCTGACAACTTCCAGGCCCTTCACGGTGATGTCCTTGGCATCTCCCAGGCCCAAGCCGATCAGGTAAAGCATTTGAAAATCCAGGGGGAGGGAGACTGTAGGACGAAGTGAACAAGAAAAACAAACGTCAACTACACCGAGGATACCTAAAATCTATGGATGAGCACGAAAATAGCACAAGGCACCGCATGTCACAAGGAGTGAGGTTTCAGAAACTTAAATTCGCGCTTGTAAATAAAGACTAGTATAAGTGTTTTCTAACAACCCTTCATCCAATGGTTGTCTGTTACACAAGCCTAGGAGCAGAGCATTCATTACCCGATGGGAGAATCCAAGCTGGGGGCCTGTCCCCAGCAAATTGCTAACTGCCAGCTTTCCACGGAAGCATGGGCCGAAGAGGTGGACTTCCGCCGAGCGAGGATCCACGCCCCCGGCTTCACCTACGGTGTCGCAAACGCCGGCGCCTTTACGGCACTTTACGACTCTTTCTGTGCGGTGGGTTGGAAGGGTCGGGAGTATGTTCTCCCGGTTGGATCGGGAGTGAGCTGCCGGCTGCTGGGGCTGGGCAGCGAAGGTTAGTAGGTCGCCGGGAGTCCCTCCGAAGAATGAAGCCAGTGGCTTCAACATCCTGTCCTGGGCTTGAGTATGTACTAGAGCTCTTCGACCCGGAGTGGCGGGACTGGAGAATTGGGCAGCCATGCCCTGGACCCACGAGGATGTGGCGGGTGGGAGGCACTCCCCTACTTTGCCCCGGTATGGCCCGAATCAAGAGTACTTTTCCCGCCTTTTTGTTCCGCAGAAGTTTAGTCGCCTCCTCCCTATTGTCAGCTTGCGTACCCGGCAGTAAGTGTGACTGTGATGTCCCAGCAGGGCAGCGATTCCTCGGGTTTCTCCCCAAGACCTCATTCCGCAGTGTGCGGAGGGGCGTGACAGGATCTGCCCCAGTCATCGCAGTGGGGAAGCCCAGGCCCTCCTGTGCTTGGAGAAGTGACCTTTTGGGCTTCACCCCAATTCCTTAAAGGGGGAATTCCTCTAGAGTAGATGTAGATGTAGTTCCGATGTCGGAATGGCTTGTTTTTATTGTAAATGCTCTTCCGAAGGTCACCAGTGACCTCATCCAACAGAGTCCCTTTTGCTTATCTTAGTACATGGTGTTGGTTTTTCTGCATTTTCCTGGAGCTTCTCCGACAATGCCTTACATCCTTTTTGCCCGGCTCTACTTTCTTAAGCTTTGACTTTTTGCTTTTTCCTGGGTTCCATCTACCCCTTGCACATATCATTCTATACATTCTTAATGACTGATTCTATTTACATTGATCCATTCCTCACACCATAAAGAAAAATTAATTTCAACTGCATCATAAATGTAAATGGAAAACCTAAAACTATAAAACTTCCAGGAGAGAACGTAGGAAATATCAGTGACCTTATTTAGGTAAAGACTTAAGTTGCCTCATCTGTGAAGTAGGTATAACAATACCATCCCTCATAACATCATTGTGAAGATAAATGAAAGAACATATATAAGGAGTTTAGTACAGTGGACAGCAATTAGGAAAGATTCAATAAACTTTGTCAGGTATATAGAATTTGAAATTAATTTTATAATTTCTAGGGTCCATTCTTTTCCCATTCTCAAAAGTTCTATGAAATAACTAGGTTTCATAAATCATAAACCATTCCTCTAGATATAATATTTTATTGATTCACAGACCGTCCTTTTTCTTCTTTTTATTTAATAGGGCCCCTTACCTATGATCTTTGTTGTGAGACTTTGTGGAGAACCCTGCCCCCCATTTGGGGTCACTAAGGGCCCTCTTGACAACATTATTATATCCCAAGATACTCTTTTTGAGAAAAACTTTGTTTCTATCACTCTGTCATTGAATTTAGCACTAGATTTGGTTGGCACCAAATAAGTGTCACCTGGCATTTGTTAATACTTAAACTAGAAGATGGCTACTATGCAGTATTACCTAGAAATACTAATATTTCTTAGTATTTTCATAAACAGTCTACTAGTGAGCAGAGAAAATATTCATTTTAGATCTAAAGAACTTTATTTTTAAACTTTTTTAGATGCCCCACACCAATAAAAGAATAATTGTGGTACATTGATATAATATAGTACTGTACAACAACGAAAAAGGATGAAGTACTGCTATACAAACAACATGGGTCAATCTCACAGAAAGTGGAGAAAATGGGTACCTTGGAGATGGACTATAGCTTATAAACAGCAAAGTCCACAAAATTGTAAGTATACAGTTTGATTAATTTTTTCATGTGTACCTATCACTCATATCAAGATATGGAACATTTCCTACGTTGCAGAAGGCCACCTCTGTCCCCTTCCAGTAAATGCTTTCCCCTCCCCAAGGTAACCCATTAGTTGAGCTCTAGTACTGTAAATTATTTTTCCCATTCTTACAAATGGGATCCTAATAACAATGTACTCTTTCATGTCTGACTTCTTTGGCTCAACTTTTGAATAGCAGTGGTTCATTCTTTTTCCTTGCTGGATAGTATTGCTGTTGTATGAACATATCACAACTTAATCATTTTTTATTATTGATGGACATTTATGGTTTTTTTTTATTTTGACCCCACATGAATAAATTTGCCATGAATATTGCTTTATATGTCTTTTGTTGGACACAGCATTCATTTCTATTAGAACATATACCCAGGAATTAGAATTCTGAAGTGTTTGTGCAGTTTACATTCCCACTAACCACTGCTGAGAGTTCGTTTTTCCATATCCTTGCCAACACTTGGTATTATAAGTCTTTGGAATTTTAGTGGGTGTGTAGTGATATCTCACTGTGTTTTTAATTTGCAGTTCCTAGATGATTAGTGATATTAATTACCTCGTGTGATTTATTTTTTTCTTGAGTTCTTTAATTTTTTGTTATTCTTGTTTTAAATCAATTTTACTTCTTGTGTTCAATTAAAGTGTTTTTAAAGGTAGTGTTAATTGAAAACACTTCTAAGTAAACTTTTTTTTAAATTTATTGTTTTTTGACAGAGAGAGAGACAGAAGTGGGGGGGGCCAGAGCAGTCTCCATAGTTGTATGTCATCAATTTTTGACATGGCATCATTCCACATAGGTGGTCTGGGGGGCTGCACAGGGTGGGAACCGGGTTGGGGGCCTCCCGCGTGGGAGGCACTCCCTGATGAGCTGGGAGCTGAACCAGGGGCCTTCCACATGAGAAGTATACCCCAGTTCAGCATATGGGTCTGCACAGACCAGGGCTGGGACTTGATCCTCTGACCCCGGGGCTGTGAAGCAAGCACTTAACCCACTGAGCCATCCCGGTTTCCCAAACTTATTTTTTTAAGGCAAAAGGATGCATCTTCCTTACCATGGTGTTATTTAAGTGCTGAATCTATATTTGTAAGTGAGTAAAACCATTTTCTAATGAGGTACTCTCTTTAAATAGGCCTTACTATGTGTGCACCAATGATTGTATGTGACTAAAGAGTATAGTTATGCCCAGAGAGAATACCCAGGGTCAGGATGCCTACTTATTCTTGCACTTCTGCCAGTGACTGTGTGGACCAGTTTGGCTATCAGTAAAATGAATGCTTTCTCAATTAGATGATTTCTAAAACATGCTCTTGGCTTCAGAAACCTTCTATGAACAAAGTTTGTTAGAATGGAAAGAATACTAGATCCAGATCCAACTTGGGCTCTTTGCACTTTGTGGGCCTTTGCTTTATTTCATGGTTCCAAAGCCCTATCATAAGTCTCCTCCTCCTTCCCTACCTTCCCTCCTTTAACAGACTTTGATATGAAAATTAGAAATACAGTAGTTCATTAAGCCTGGATAATAACATAAACGATATAAAATTTTTTTAAACCATATAAGTTGTTAAATGTGTACACTAATAAACTGTATACGTTGAATTTTTCAAAATTACCGATATGGTCACTTGTGATATTTACAATGCTTTTCTTTTCATGATAAATCTAGAAATTTCTTAAACCAAAATTAAACTCCTGTCTGCATCACATTGTGGGATTCCCACAAACTTAATTTTCTTGGAGTGGATTCGGTTTTTGTGTTTTCTAAATCCTAGGCAGGCATTGGATGTGATTCACCATAATTTCATTCCCTTACATTTTACTTTGTTTTATTTATTTTTTTGTTTGTTTTGCACCAGTATTTTTGGTTGTAACTTTGAGTAGCAAAGTTTCTTTTCAACATGTTTAAACAACTCACTGCCAGAAATTAAATTTTTTCAAAGTAATGGCTGGGGAAGCTGGGATGGCTCAGTGGGTTAAGTGCTCACTTTGCAGCACCAAGGACCAAGGATCGAATCCCGGCCCTGGCCTGTGCAGACCCATATGCTGAACTGGGGAGTGCCCCCAGTTCAGTTCTCTCTCTCTCTCTCTCTCTCTCTCTCTCTCTCTCTCTCTCTCTCTCTCTCTCTCTCTCTTTGTCAAAAACAATTAAAAAACAACAACAAAAAACTTAAAAAAAAAAGTAATGGCTTATTGTGTGTGATCCAGACTCATAATCATGTCTTTGTTTCTGGCTTTTGCTCCTATTTGGGCATTCATTAATAGTACTTGATGAAATTCTAGCAGTAATATCAACAATATTGTCAACTCCATGTATACTAGTTGCAGAAATAGTAGAAAGCTGCAGTCTGGAGCCTGGGCTTTGGGGTCACTACATATTTGAATTCTGCTTCCTCTTACTAGCAATGTGACCTTAGGAAAGTTCCCAAATCCCCAGTCATACTGTGTGAAGTTTAAATAATAAGGTACTTATAGGGGACTGTCATGTGGATTAAATGAGGTAATGCTGCACATAAAGTGCTTTCAGCAGTGTTTTGTACTTCGTAATTGTTCAATAAATGTCAGCTGTCATTATGATTATTACTACCCTTGGGGTTTTTGTGAGGATTAACTGTGATAATATAAGTAAAATACACATAGAAGGCCTGCAATGTGGTAAATAATTAACGTTAGTTGGTACCAAACAAAGATTTTCTCTGACCAGTTGGTTTTACACAGTATTGCACTTAAGGGCCACTCTCAAAAAACAAACAGTGAATTTCCAGTTAGAATATTTGGTACTCAAAAAACATGGATTTCCAGGCCAAAGCTCAAAGCTTTTAAAAATTGTCATGTAGCTGAATTGTTATATGTAATGAAAGGAAGCAAAACTGGTATTAATAACTTTAATAAATAAGTAAAAATTTAATTTTTTTCTTGAATACTGATATGGTGACATGTTTTAATTTCTAATAATTTTGTCCTATGGCCAACTAAACTCCATCATTAGGTTGTGGGTATTTAGCGCATGGTAGGGTGAAACTCTGGGGTCAATCCTTTAAAAAAGCTCTAAGAATTCCTACATGGAAATTACACTCAAAAATCATACTAGTCCTGATACTGGCATCACTCAATATTATTCATTTACTTTCCTGTTATATGTGCTGCTGTCTGGTCTCCCACTGCTTCTCCATAATAGAGTCCCTCGCCTTCTACCTAATTTGTTACTACATGTATATCTCTGCCTTGTTACTATAGGAGTTTGAACCATACACCTAATTTCGGTCTTCTGAGAAAATTGATCTCTTGCCCTTGGCCCCAACTCACCATGAATAAGTTCCCTTTTGCAAAGCAAGACCTCCAAAAAGCTAGGTAGGTACTCACCTGTCTGAAATTGTCAGGGTCACCGAGTACTTTTGAACAGGTTGTGCACTACACAGCTTCAGTAAAAGCTAGTCATGTAAACTGCATATAACCTGCTCAACTATACAAGGTGGCTCAGTGACCAGTTGACTATTTCTTAAATTATTCACCTGCTTTATTCCTGAAGATGTGCTTAGATATTGAAGGCCAGAGGTGAAGCCAGCCACATAACAAGGAGTCAGTCATGTAGAATGCTGTGTCCTTGGAGGCCTTGTCAGGAATGGTTGACCTTGGCTAAGCTTGCGGTGTTCCAGAGAAAAACGAAACAGGTGGATCCCGGCCTGCAAACATCCCGCTTCCTCTGTCTCAGATGTCAAGGATAGAGATAATAAAAAAATTAGGCATTGATGAACAGAGTCTCAATAAATATGTGGTTGGCCTGGGGCTGTGGTTCCTCAGTCAGAGGTTCTGCCTAGCTCCGCTTTTCTCTAAACTTGTCTCTTGTCTTGTTTTTCTTAACTCCTTGCGCCTTTCCCTCTTGGTATCCTGTGATTGCTGCACTGGATGCGGCACTTAGATACTCTGATTGAATCTTGTGTTCCTTGATTTTTGTTGTTGTTGTTTTTGTTTCTGTTTTAAACTAATGTTTCCTGCCATACCATTGCATACTGAAATCGCGCTTTTAAAGAATGGTCTTCCTTGGATGGCTTGTGCTGAATTTCTTGCCCCAGTGTTTGTAGTTTTCTTTCATTATTTGATATCATTTGCTTTGTATCTTACTTCTGCTTAATTTGTTTCAACTTTAACAGCCACCCATTGCTCAGTGTTGTTGCCTCCACCTGGAATACTCCTTCCTTCCTTTATCCCAGAGGAATCTTATCTTTAAATTCTAGTTTAGAAGCCCCTCATCTATGGCATCTTCCTACCTCACCTGAGCTGCGATTTGTTTTCTTTTTCTTTTGATTCCCTTTAGTATCTTAGTGCCATTGCATGTTATTTCTCTACTTAGACTGTAGATTTTAAGGCAGAGGGCACTGTTTTGTTTGTCTTTATGTTCTTTGTACACCTGCATCAGTGCTCTTCTCATAGTAGATGCTGAATGAATATTTGTAGACTGTGTTGGTGAAAGTGCTACTTAAAAGCAGTCAGGTAAGGATATGCTTAATGGAAATGGAAAATGATTTGGTAAACTAGTGCAGTGACTTACGCATGAGGTGATGATGATCCAGTGGCAAACTAAGTTGAGATGTGTTGACTATAAATCAGTGTGGATGACCATGAATACAGTTAAATAGGGGAGGGGAGGGCATGATTGATTAAAACCTGATGTTTCTTACTTTTAGAAGTTAGGTTAGATGTCAGAAAAATAAAAATAAATTCATATCCAAGTTAACAGTATTTGATATTTATTTTAATCATGTTTAAAACCACAGGAAATTGATCCTAGAAAAGCTCTTATTTAGTCTTTCTAGGACTGCCATAACATTTATTATGAATATAAATTCCATTTTATGGTGAAATTTCAACAGACCTAGAATAAGTTGTGGGATAGTCTTCCCCGTTGTAACCAGCTGGACATAAGAATAAATAGGCACAGACAGAGCTGAGATTATTACTTATTTCTGCAAATCATTGGCAGGACTTTTATACCCCTCTCCTAGAAGCCTCCGGAGGGCTAGACCACCTTATTTCTGGTGGACCACAGTTTTGACAGATTCTTGCTCATTCATGAGTGTTCACCACAGGCAGAGATTTAATTTAATTCCTTCCCCATTGAAGCCCTGTCATACCTAAATTAGCCTTAATTGTGTCTGGTTCAATACAAAAAATATTTATCAAGTCTGTGTCATGCATAAGGCTATGTGTTCTATGCTCTGAGGTACAAAGAGGCTCTAAGTTAACATCTGCACCCTGCAGAGATTATATCCAAGTGGGAAAACCAGCACAAATACCTGTGCTCCATAGTGATAACTCAGTAACACACAGTGTTGCAGGCTGTAATAGAAGTACAATCAGTGCAGTAGGAGAACAGGGGATAAAAGGTGAACTATACTCAATACTGCTCTAATATTTTGGTCTAATTCTTTTTATAATATCTAGGTCACACATGGAAGCTCTTTCTAGATGCTTGACTGGTCACCAGATAGCCAGAATGTATTTATGTCATGGTTTGGGGAGACGGGTATTGTTCAGGGATCCCCCAGCTCATTTCAGATGGACTTTGCACATGGACTTCAGCCTTACAGACACATTAACTGGTTGGTTTAGGTTTGTCAGAATACTGGTTTCTTAGTATTAGGCTAACACTAACTACATTTACTTGTTTCTGAGATGTTTTGTCAACCATACTGGTATTTGGGGAGAGGTGATGAATGTGCATATTCACTAGAACAACTCAGAATTCAGGAGAGCACTACACTTAGATTATAGTTTTATTATAACAAAAAGACAAATGAGAACCAGCCAAAAGAAGAGACATGTAGGGTGATATCTGGGGGGGCCCCAAATTTAAAGTTTCTGTGTCTTCACCCCATAGCGTCAGAACATGGTGCCCCCATACACATTGATGTATGACAGTGCATAAAGTGTTACTAACTAGGAAGACTCATCTGAGCTTCAGTGTCCAGTTTTGGGGGGAGTTTCATACATAGGCATGACTAAATTACTGGCCATGAGCTTGAATTCAAATCTCCATCTCCCTTCCCCTCTCCAGAGGTTGTATGGAAAGTCCCAACCTTTTAATAACATGATTGGCCTTTCTGGTGTGTTCAACCCCTATCCAGAGTCATCTCAATGGAAACTCCAGGAGCCCACCATGAATAGTAGATACTCCTGTCACTAAATTCCAAGAAGCGGGAACAAAGGCCAGCAACATTGTTTATCTAACAGCTATAGCCCATGTAAAATAAAAGCCTGGCCAACAAACTGAAGCAATGGAAAATATAAATCATGTTGATGATCCAGAATTTGTGTTCATTTGTTTTAATGATATCAAGAAAGGGCCATGATTTAAAGGAAATGAATACGATATTGAAGAGATATTTGTACCCCTATGTTCATTGCAACATCATTCATAATAGCCAAGATAAGGAAACAGTTTACGTGCCCATCAACAGATGAATGTATAAAGAAGATACAGTATATATGTATGCAATGGAACATTATTTGGTGATGAGAAAGAAGAAAATCCTGCCATTTGCAACAACATGTATGAACCTTGAAGGCTTTATATAATGCTAAGTGAAATAAGCCAGATCAAGAAAGATAAATACTAATTTGTATCATTTATATGTGAGATCTTTAAAAAAATCAAACTCATAAAAACAAATATTGCTAGGAGCTGGGAGTGGGTGGGGGAATAGATTGTAAAAAGGTGTTAACAAACTTTCAGCTATAAGGTGAATAAAGTCTGAGAATCTAAGTCCAACATTTTGACTTCCCTGGTCCACATTGGAAGAAGAGTTGTCTTGGGCCACACATAAAACATACTAACACTAACGATAGCTGATGAGCTTAAAAAAGAAAAAAAAAGGTCACAAAAAAATATCTCATGTTTTAAGAAAGTTTATGAATTTGTGTTGGGCTGCATTCAAAGCCATCCTGGACTGCAGGTTGGACATGCCTGTTCTAATGTATAGCATGGGGACTAATTAACAGTATTGTATAACTGAAATGTGCTAAGAGTAAACTTAAATGTTTTCAAAGAAAAAAAAAAAAGATGACTTTGGAATTCATGTACAAGTTAAGTCTGAATGGCACTTAAATACTAAACAACATAAATTTCCATTTGACGAAATCTGTTAGAGCCTGTTCATACAAGAAAATTTATCAATTAGGACATACCTCTGAATTAGGTTACACAAACTTTAGAGAATATATTTCTGAAGTTGTGCTAGTCTGGACAATTAAGAGCACATAAGCAATAAAACTTGAATAATCCCTCTTAAAAAGCTGATGGCCTGAGCAATCGTGTTGGTTTCTACATCAAACAAATGGGATTGAACAGACAAATTAATCTTTATTCCTGAGAAATGTTATTTCTAATAACAATACTTGTTATTTCTTATGATTCAATTTAAAATTCTATTTACCACTTATAATAGGTCTAGGTTTTGTTTATAAACAGTTATTAAATCTTAATTAAGATTTCTGCCTACATTTACAGGCATGTTACGTAGTGAAACAATATTAAATTCATTTTACCAACATTGACACTCTTCAATTAATTTAACTCTGCCATTCTATGTGATCACTATTTGTGTTTAAATCTTAAAACAAACAGTGCAAACTGTAAGGTATATTTTAGTGAGCTTTAATATTTTTAAAATTGAGATATATTCATAGTCATTAACTTAATTTTTTTAAACTAAAGAAATCAAGAAAATAATTCCCTATGAAAGGCATAAAACGGTAATAACCTTAAAAACAGTTGATAAATTGTAACTGCATTGAAATTAAAAACTCATCAAAAGACATTGTTAAGAAAATGAAAACTGGGATGCCAGGATAGCTCAACATGTTGAGTGCTTTCCTTGCAAATGCAAGGTCCAAGGATGGAATCTGGGCCCTAACCTGTGCAAACCCACATGCTGAGCTGTGGCGCAACTGGTAACCACCGGAATTGTGGCGAAGGTTCTTACCTCCCATGCAGGAGGCCCCCAGTTGGGTTCCAGCCCCGTGCGTCCCCATATCCACTTGTGTGGAATGAAACTGGCAAAAAACTAATGATGTACAACTATGTAGACTGTTCCTGGCCCACCCCTCCCTCACCTTCTCTCAATAAATCTTAAAAAGAAGTCAAGTCACGGATTGAAAGAAAATATTCAAAATACATACATCTGACAAAGGACTTGTATGTGATAGTTAAATTCTACTTACAGGGAAAACTCCCTGTTCTCCTTTACTCTCACATCACTACCGCAATACTTCTGACACCAGATGTGTGAATTTTTCCCACACCAACCAGTTCTCACAGCAGCTGAGTGTCCTACAATTAAATTAATTTCTGACACGGCGGATGAGCATAGACTCCACAGATGAAGCACTCACTCTCACAAGACTGCCTCCTACTTCAAACAGCAATCACAAGTAGGTCCCCAGGTATGATGTGTGGTTTTTTTTTTCCATCGCCAAGCAATTCTTCAATCCTCAGTAAAAACTGACCAGATGCCCTACAGTTTAACTCAATTCTAACACCATCTTTCTGGATATGAGTCTGATGCCGCAGTTTAAGGGCTCAGTCCTACAAGACTGCCCCCACTTCTGATATCAATTGTAAGTTCAGGTTGTTACCTGTGCTTTTAACTGGGTGTAGATCGGAGGTTTCCACCACCCCCATTTGGGTTTGATTAATTTGCTAGAGCAGCTCATAGAACTCAGAGAAACATTTTACTTACTGTTAATAAATCACTGGTTTATACTAAAAGGATGTAACTTGGGAACAGCTAGATGGAAGAAATGCATAGGGTAGGGTATTTGGGAAGGGGCACATAGTTTCCATGCTCCCTCCATAGGAATCCCAAGTTTCTAAGTGTTCTCTGAAGCCCCTCTTGAATTTTTATAGAGGCTCAATTACATAGGCATGATTGATTAAATCATTGACCATTATGATTGATTCAGCCTTTACCCCCCTCGCTCTCTAGAGATCAGGGAGTAGGGGTGAGATGGAAAATTCTAATTCTCTAATAATCATTGGTTTTCTTGGGGCAACAGCCCTACTCCTTGGGGATTTCCAAAAGTTACCTCATTATCATAAACAGGTGTGGCTGAAAGCTTGCTGTGTGTAACAAGACACTCCTTTTACCTTTGTGGCTGTGGAGCTATTTCAGGAACCTGTGACCAAAGGCCATGAAGGATAACAAAAAATGCCCCTATGGATCTTATAGAAGAAATCACAAAATTAGGAGCTACGGTATATGCTGGGGGAACAGTGGATAAAGTTCAAATATATGTTTCTTATTGTAAACCAGTGTCACACATCGGTCCGACTTGGCTACAAATCAGTGGTTCCCATGACTCCCTCTTTGGATTCAATCATATGCTAGAATGGCTCACAGAACTCAGGGGAACAATTTATGTCTACTACTTTATTGTATAGTAAAGGCTATACATGAGCAGCTAGATGAAGAAATACATAAGGTGAGGTCTGCAAGGGTCTCAAGCACAAGAGCTCTCTCTGTGGAGTTGGGGAGTGCCGTTCTGAGACAGCACAGGGACTTGGTCCTGGGGCTAAGGAATTCCAGATGGAATTCCTGACCCCAAGAATGCCCCCTCCCCCCCACACACACAAAGGTGCAGAAATAGCTAGTTATTATCTCCCTTCTTACCATTTACTTCCATGCAGATGTGGAAACCACTGTTCCACCTGTGCAATTGATGAAATTTGGACAGCATATGACCTTCCTGGTGTGGCGATGATGAGCAGTCCACCATTTTGCCCCACAGCACAGGTGAGAACATGGTTACCAGACAGGATAGCCTGTAAAGAAAGCCCAACTTTTTCAAAAAGCCCTCCACTTTCAAAAAGCTCACCTTTTCTTGCAAGCCAGCTTTATCCCCAATTTAAAAAAGCAGCCAAGCAGAGCCAGCCCCGAGTCAGTTCCGAGCACCTGCCTTCCTCTGTGCTGCCTCCCTTGTGCTGGAGCCTAATAAAATTTTCCTGGAGATTTCCCTGGTGTTTTCTCTCAACTTCCATCTTGGGAAACCCAAGAACCTGAATGCTGGTAATAGTTCTGGCACAAATGTGGGTTCACCCACCTGGATGCCTTCCAAACCCTGAATTATTAGGATTCCTATGAAGGCTTTGTGTAGGCATGATTGGTTATTAACTCCGTTACCAGTCTGTCTCCCCTCCAGAGATTGGGGGACAGGCTTGAAAGTTCCAGATTTCTAATCATGGTCTTTCTGGTAACCAGTTCACAGTCAGAAACCCACCAAGACTCACCTCATTGGAGCAAAAGATGTTCCTCTCACAAAGGAAATTCCAAGAGATTTAGGAACTCAGTGTCAAGAACCCAGGTCAAAGAGTTAATATTGGAACAAAAGATTCTCCCAGCACCCCTCTTTGCAAGGGCTTTAGGTGCTGTATTAGGGGTTGGGGGCAGTAGCCAAAATATATACTTCTCATTTCACACTAATACCCCAAAATAACTCAGTTTTAAAAAATGACTTGAATAACACTTTATCAATGGCTTGTAAGCACAGAAAAAGGTACTCAATATCATTAGTCATTAGAGAAATGCAAATTAATATTACCAGTGAGATACCACTTTATACCCATTAGTGTGGCTAAAATTAAAAAGATAAACCCCATCAAATGGTGGGGGTATGGAGCACCTGAATTCTCTTACTTAGCTAGTAGAGTGTAAAATGGAAAGACTTTGGAGACTTATTTGGCAGTTAAACATACACTGACCCTATGACCTAACCCATTTGACTCCCAATGTTTATCTAAGAAAAGTGAATACATAACAGCCACAAAAAGACTTGCATAAGAGTTTTTATAGCAGGTGTATTCATAATAACTCCACACTGGAAGTCACTCAGATGTCCATCAAGAGAGGAATGGATTTAAAAATTGTGATATGATTATACAATGAAATATTATGCTACAAGCAATTTTAACATGATCACTGATACACATAGCAAGATAAGTTAATTTCAGTAACATATTTACCAAAAGAAACCAGACACAAAGGAATACATCTTATTTATGTGGCATTTTAAAATAGGCAAAACAAATCTATGGTGTTTATTGTGATTGCCTATGAGGGGTGGGGCTCTACTGGAAAGATGCTCTAGGGAACTTTCTAGGCTGATATCTTAATTGGTTGTTGGTTATATGGATGTATATATTTGTTAAAAACCTATCTAATTTTAAACTTAAGATCTGTGTATATCACTGTACATACATTTATTAAATAAAACAAAAATTAAGCACACACATAACTTACAATGAAAACATTTCTAGAACTAACTCAAAACATATCTCTTGCTTAATACTTTATTTACTAGTAGCTCTGTATTATACAACTGCATTGTTTTTCATCTGATTAAATTTTTTGAATGTTTAGACTATTGTAAAGTACATGAAAACCACCTTACCACAGTTTCTGGAACTGCTTAATTCTCAGAGTGAAGCCTAGTTCTCCCAGTTAAATCATTCGGGATTTTAGTCCCAATTTGTCTGATTACTAGTTTTAGATGTAACTTGTCTGTGTAACTTGTCTGCTCACTAGCCTTAAGAATTCTTTTGGAGTCTCAGTGTTTTCACCTATTAAATGAGAGATTTGGGCTAAATGTTTTAATAACCACTATCATTAAAAAATCCTCCATATGCTAGGAACCGTATGAGGTGCTTTGAAATAAGTTTGTTTGTTTTTTTTTAATTTAATTGGCACAATTAAATGAGATATAGTGTATAATAGTACCTGACTTATAAATGAGGAAATGAAAATTCAGATTGTTTAGATCTGGAATTGTACTGATTGCCTTTGATTCTAAAACTTTAAGCCACTATGTTATCCTGCCATCTGTGTGTCATGCAACTTGAATATGCTAAGATTCTATTCTCTTCAGTCACATTAATAAAAATTAAGTGTGACTCCTTGAAAACTGGAGGCCCTGAGCAGTGTCTTTTCTCTTCTTCTCCAGTGCCAAGTATTTTTTAGGCCTGGTTGAATTCAGGCAAAAGGAACAAAATAAATTAAAAATATTAAGGAGAAGAGTTATATATTCCTATTCACTCTGCTGACCACTCCCCCCTTTATCGATCATATTTAGCATGGTATTTTGCACATCATACATATTTAGTAATTTTTGATTCACTACAGGTAGAAAACATTCAAAAATGATCAGTTTTGTTTGGTAAGAAAAATTATACTCAACGCTTTCCTCTAAACATATCTATGTAGTGTGGAGGAACAGATAATAACCAAGAGTTTGAGGTTAAGAGTGACCTTTCAGAGACAGGGGAGTCTGATGATGATGATGATGACAATGACTATGGTGATGGGAGGAAGAACAGTTGATGCTTCCAGCCAGTGCATGGGACTGCAGTAAAAACAGACTGAATACACCTCCTTAGGAGGCCATGTTTTAGTCTCTCTGATGGTGATGGTAATTCTCTGATTGAGAAGCACTTCTTGCATTATCCCTCCAACTTCCCACTTGATAAGGTGGCCCATTGTCCTTTCTTACAGGGACACTTGCCTTGCCGTTGGTTGTGCTATGGACCGTATTTGTTTTTACTGTTGCTTTTAAAAATATTTCTCTTCCCTTTTTTCAGTAATTTCACTTTATTTAGTCTTTTATCTTTTACTTTTAAATAGGAAATAGAAATAAGAAGGGGAAGCTCATTTAGCAAAGTATTTGCACATATTGGGTCTGCAGAAATATTTATTAAATTAGGTAAGATCTCATTGACAATAAAACCATATATATACTGATTAGCCTATAAGTATAGGTCCTGTACCTCAACACCAATGCTAGGAAAGAAATATATATTTTTTAATTTTGGGTTTAATTCATAGATCCAATGGCCTTTCTCTTGAATGTTGGGAGAAGTCTTTCAGCAAGTAATTTTAGCCTTGGGGAGGCCCAAATAATTAGTGTATTTTAGTTAAGAATTACACAAAATCATTATGAAATAAATATTAAGATTATATATCAAAAAATTTCTAACAATTGTGAAATTTAAGTATTTTAGATCACATTTTTATTCCCAGTAATACTTCTTTACTTGATTAGAGAGAAAACCAAGACCTACCTTGGTGAACAAACTAACTTACGTTCTATTTAACTATTTTAATGGAATAATGCTATCTATTCACCCATTTCTCCTAAATGTCCCCGTTGTTAAAACATGCTCATCTTTAGAAAGCCAGACATTGTGTGACCACTTAAAAAAACTGGATGTTTAACAGTTTGCTTGAGTCTTTTCTGATATCGGAAAAGTATACAGATTACCAATAATTTTTAAAGTAATATTTATTAATGAATACATTTGCATTCCTTTCCACACAAAATTTTTTTTTTAACTTTTTTAGTTTTACCAGAGTTTTCATTGCAATGTCTACTTTGTCATCTGTGACATGAAGCTAATTTCCATCATGCTTGGCAGTTAAACAGCCGTGACTGCACCTGTTGCTGGGGTGGCCCCTCAGGGAGTGGCTCTAGCCTTTGGGAAGACCCAAATAATTTGGCAGTGGGGAGGCACAGGCTGAAGAAAGGGCAAAACACCTTTGGAACATTTCAGTTATTGTTTCTACTAATGCACTGCAATCAGAGTTTTACTTCCTCTACTCCCTTTCACTTTTCAATCCACTGCCATCTTACTCTCTCCCCTAAACACCACCAAAACAGATGGACCTGGGGTTGCAACTAACTACTCAGCGTCAACTTCCATCAACAGATTTGAGCTCTTACCTCATTTGACCTGTGCTTGACCCATTTCATCATCTTTTTAATGATCTTTTTATGAATATATTGAAAATGTCTTTTCATAAGGAAATGCTTTCTCTTTAGAAAAACAACACAACACAAAACAAAACAAAAAACTATATCAATTTTCTGTCAGTCTCTGTGTTTTAGATGTGGTGGAGCTAAGTTTCTCAAAAGGACAAAAAGAATTCATTTGTACACAAAATAGCATCCCCAGACTATGGTAATGACTGGCTGCTGTTAGGAAGTATAGAATTCTTTTTTTGTTTTAATGTTCATTTTCAAGTAACCAGTGACTGACTACTATAAACATAATAGTGAGAAGTACAAAAGGAGCTAGTGATACCTTTGACAATAATAAGATTTAAATACATAAAAAGATAAAAAGCTGAAGTTCAGAAAAGGCAGAGAGCACTATGGACTGAAGTAAAGATTCTAGAACTTAAGTTGGGTTTTCAAGGTTGAATAGAATTTGAAGAAGAACATTCCATGGGACAAGCAAAAACACCCAGTAAGAGTAACAGTAACAAGGTAGGAATATGCATGTCTCATTTAATATTATTTAATTCAACAACATTATCAAAAGGTTACTCTCTTCTGAGTATTTTGACAATTAAAGGATTCAAAGATAAATAAGAAATAGTCTTTACCATCATAGAATTTAACAAGTTGGGAAATGGGAAATGACATGGACACAACTACTGTAAGAGAATGGATTTCTATGAATGTAATTTATATTATAAGCTTTACTGAAATGACTGAGCAACAGATCTGGGGACAGTAAGATTTAGGTTAAAGGTCTTCCTGACTGTCACCCTCACCCCATTTGAGTGTTAATTTCATCCATGTCTGTCTTGCATTGTATTGCATAGGGAGAACTCCACCAGCAAGCTTATTCCCAGCAGGTCACAAAGCATTTCACTACCATCAGTATTATCAAATTAATGGAGCGCAGGCTAGCTTCCCTACCATAGGCTTTGTAGCAACTGCTCCATAAATACCCATGAGGCAACATTAACTAACCCAAGTCCAGATTATTGGACTCCAGTTCTTGCTGTGTGTCCTGCAGGCATGTCCCTCCTGATGCACCAACTGACTCTTTGAGCCACATCTGTAAACACCCTTTCTTTGGAAGTAGCTCACAGGACTGCCCTGAGAGATTAGGCCAGGGATTCCCAACCCCGTGCCCGTGGGCGCCATGGCGCCCGCGGCCCGATTTGTGTGCTCCCACCATTATTTGACTGCATCAGAAGTTTTTCATAAACACTAAGTAAAACTATCATTTATTTTTATACATTTGTTAGAATTTAAAAATATTGTTGGAGTATCTACACAGGTTTATTATATTCGTTGGTATGTTTGTGATATCATATGTATAAGTGTTTCCCTAGCTTTCGCCTTTGTCCATGTCGCGTCTTGTGTAGCCGCTGCGCTCTTTAAACTCTCCTCCCCCCAACCGGGAGACGCCAAGTTGCCGTTTTTAGTGCAGTTGCTGGACTGATCCGGTCGTGACGGTTAGCTAGGATCACAGTGTTTTGATATAGTCGATTTTAAATGAACTCAAAGCGAGGTAGGTCATCTATTATTATGGTGGCAATTTGATATGATATTGTAGTTCTATAACTATTTTTATTTTTATTTTTTTAGTCCTAAAATGAGTGGACCAAATAAGAGAAAACGAACCTATAATTTTATTTTTTTTTTTATATCTTTTTATATTTATAGAGAGTAATTATCTTATCTTCAGTGCATATTTATTTTTATTTTACTTTTTGACAGAGAGAGAGAGAGTTAGAGACAGAGACAGCCAGAGAACTGAACTGTGGGAACTCCCCAGTTCAGCATGTGGGTCCGCCTGGGCCGGAGCCGGGATTCGATCCTCGGTCCTTGGGGCTTCAAAGCGAGCGCTCAACCCGCTGAGCCGTCCCGGCTTTCCCCCGAACCTATCATTTTAACACAGACTGGGAGGAATCATATTGTTTCATTAATTTAAAAGGTAAATGCATTTGCCTGTTGTGTGGCAGTAGTATTGCAGTGCCGAAAAAACATAACGTTGAACGTCACTTTCAGACAAGTCATACCACTTTTGATACGAATTATCCACTTAAATCTGAAGTAAGAAAGAAAATAATAAATCAACTAAAATGAAGTTGAACTACTCAACAGACTGTTTTCACTAGACATGTGGAAAAATCTAAAAAGGCAACCATTGCTTCTTCCAAAATTTCTCACATGCTCGCAAAGAAGAAAAAACCTTTCCAGGATGGTGACTTGTTAAAAGAAGCATTTCTGACTGCTGCCGATTGTTTGTTTGAGGAATATTCTAACAAGCGCGAGATTATGTCGGCGATACAAGACCTACAGTTGTCAAATAACACAGTCACAAGAAGAATACACGCAATTTCAAAAGACTTGCAAACTCGGTTAAAGACTGACTTGGAAATATGTGACTGCTTCTCTCTGCAATTTGATGAGTCAACAGATATATCAGACACCGCACAGTTGGCAGTTATGGTGAGACTGGTATTTAGTAACTTCACAGTAAAAGAGGAGCTGTTGCAAATATCACCAATGAAAGGACAGATGAGAGGTGAGGATATTTATAAAACTTTCAGAACATACGCCAGGTCGATAAACATGCCTTTGCATAAGTTGTCTGCGATAACTACCGATGGGGCACCAGCAATGGTTGGTAAAAACAAAGGATTTATTGCCCTTTGCAGGAAAGATGAATCATTTTCAAACTTTATGTCCTACCACTGTATT
>PVKE010019990.1:0-27964 GCA_004027555.1 Craseonycteris thonglongyai | reverse complement strand
TTTTAGCTTAATAAGGTCCCATTTGTTTATTTGTGCTTTTACTTCCCTTGCCATTGAGGTCAGATTCATAAAGTCCTCCCTGAATCCCAGGTCCATAAGTTTAGTGCCAATGTTTTCTTCTATGCGATTTATTGTTTCCTTTCTTATTTGGAGGTCTTTAATCCATTTTGAGTTAATTTTGGTATATGGTGAGAGATCTGCATGCGGAATTCTTAACATCTCTCTCCTCTGCCGAAGAGCACCCCAAGTCACCCATGTGGCCTAAGATGCAGATTGTAACTGTGCTTCCGAGATAACTTCCCAGTGGTCAACACGGCGTAGGCGGCCGGCTGTTTTCAGTACCGCAGAGAAGTCGGATCGACAGTAACCTAGTCTTCCCACTTGGCTTGGGGAGCTGGGTCATTCGGGGTTAGTCTAAGGTGACCAGATTTTAACATTGGTAAAGCGGGACACCATTAGCTGGTGGGGGGAGGGGGTTCTTGATTAAAAATTGGGTCTATCTCCCGCCGTTCCCTAGCTTGTCGTGCATTCTTTCCAAAAATCGGGACTTTCTTAAAATGCCGCGGGACGCAGGACACATTATTAAAAATTAGGACTGTCCCGCCAAAAGTGGGACGTCTGGTCACCCTAGGTTAGTACCCACTAGTGATACAAGAGTCTTGGGAGATGAAACAATGGGGCAGCTGGCTTCCTGGGTCACTGCAGATGCTGTGAGGGTGTTGTATCCGTACCATCGGGCACCGTGCACCAGCGACAGCCACAGCCCTGTGGCAGGGACCGCTGCGTGAGCCGTTACCTGTCACAGGGCCATGCACAACGAGGACCGTGACCGTGGTCTGTGACTGGACAGCCACTCCCACGCAGAAGCCAAGGCCACCAGTGAAGACCCCTTCCGGAGCTGGGACCGGGCCGCCACCACAAAGCGGAAAACGAGGAACGCATGCCAGTTCATTCTCAGCGCCATGCCGTCCCTTTGTTAATGCCTGTGGTTGCACGTAAGTGATCTTGAATTCTAAAAGGCGCTCCATGAATTATTAAACCCACCTGCAAAGCAGAGCTGCAACTCCTACTTTATATTTAACGAGCGCGCATCACGTATTAGCAACTGGCCGTGAATTCAACTGCTTATTAAATATTCATTCACTTACTCTAACCAGAAGAGGGTTCTTCTGCCTTCCCCTGAACTTCTGCTGGGATCGGGAGTATTTCCAGAACAGTGTTCCGGGTTACTTAACGGACTCAGCAATCCCTACAGGGGCCCGGGGTTCTTCATGGAGAGGACGACGCGCGTGACCGTGAAAGGAATCGCCACCCACTCGACCACATAGCCCTCGTATCAGGAGAGAGAGTGGCAGGCGCCCAGTGACTGTTCTGATCATTTCCCCTCAGGAGCAACGAGATCCACCAAACGGCCAACTGCAACCCGGCCTGCCCCGGAACGTACGAAACGGAGTGCACCGAGCGCTGTGCCCACCTGGTCTGAGAGTCGGGCTGTCACAACGGATGTGACAGAGCTCACACCAACGAGGTGTCGTCGTGACCACAGACAAGCAGGCAGGAGAGTCACTGTGCATTCTGAGGCACAACGTGAGGCCCCGGGGAAACAGAAAAGCCTGCCTGTGTCTCCAGCCTCCGTCGGCCTCTCCCCCATAAAACACCGTCCTCCATTCCACGTCTCTGCCCTGGCTACTCAGAGCAGGAGGCACGGCCATGCCCACAGGGCAAATCCTCTCCCTGCTGGTCCCCACGTCCAGTCCCCGCCCGGCCTGTTCTAACTGTCGGTCAGCTCAGCTCCCCCAGGAGTTCAGCTCAGGCCAGTGAGTGGCCTCACGGTGGCCGCTAAGCTGCCCACAGAGGTGAACGGGCTTTCAGTCATTATGGGAACGGCCGGGAGGAGACCGAGCCTCCAGAGAAAGGCCTTAATCCCACGACCAAGCCCCTGGCACGCCCAGACTCTCCTAACACATAAAGGCCCCCGGTCGGCAGAGTGCGGATTTCCTTGCACACCCTGGGATGTCCGGGTTGCATTAAGTAGCCATAAAAATGATATAGTGAACACGCCTAGTGTGTGTCTAGATCAGATAACGTTCCTGTTTGCCAATTCCTGAACCCCAGCGGCTAGGAATGCAGACACGGCGTCACGAGCGATAGCATCGAGCAGCCCGTGGACGGCAAATAGCGGGCTCACGACACAATTTCTCTTGGGGGAGACAAGTCCTATCTCCGCTGAACGTCCAAAACGTTCTACTTCTCCCCTCACCTTCGCAACCTAAGGCAGAGTCTCCACGGAGCACGAGACAATCCCATGGCATGCAGGTCATTATACAGCCATGGAATGATTACCAACGGCAGCCCACGTACAAGCGTAGGAAAGGTTGAGATGTTTCAGATCTCACTCCAGAGACAATAGTGAGGAGAAGGGTGGCTGCAGGCGTGAGATAGCTCAGCCACTTAAATGTCTCAAGTCACTAGACATGTGCAGGCTGCATGCGGACCTCCCCCTGGGCATTCGGATGTTACTGGACTGGTGCACTGAGTCGGGCCCCGGCAGGAAGCCTCGCTCTGCTTCTATCAAGAACGCTGCCCTTAGAATTAGGTAGACCGGCAGCAGTGTCTCCCCTCTGCATCTTTGCAGACGAGACACCGAGCAGGGAGCTCACCTCCGGGATGCTCAGTTTTCTGCCTGTACCTTAGGAACGCCAGGAGCAGCGACTGGGAGGTCAGGAGGCTCACAGGAGATGCACGGTACTCGGTGCACGGGGGTCGTCGCAGAAAGCTTGCTTAGCTACTATTCAGAACACACGGAGGGGTTAGGGTGTTATGCCCTCGGTTGGCTTTCTTGGGTGGAAAGTGACCGTCCTCTATTTTCAGGCACACTGACCGGAGACCCAAGGACTGCTTCCCACTCCCCTGCACTTCCTTCCACCTTCCTGGGCAATTCTGCACTAGCCGCATAGCTGCTCTGGATTTGTACACTGGTTTCTAGTGGGCCTCACCAGGCCCTTCCCACGGTGCTTTGCAGAGCCCTGTGGGGACATGATTCTGTGTCTAATGACATCAGACCTGAGAGCAGTGGCACTGTGGGGCTGACACGTCGTTCTTCACATAGCGGAGAGGTTTCCGTTAACAAGTGACCCGTACTCATGAGCAGTCAGGACTCCACCGCTCTCTTGCCTTCGGTGTTATGGCCCCGTCTGTGAGCGACGTGGGCATACATGTGACGAGGACCCGATGTCACAGAACTCATGGGTCTGCATATAGAAGGGTGCCCCAAAATTCACACAAGAAGTAATTTTGATAGAAAACACAGGTTTATGATTAAAAATTGTACATTTTCATGGCTCAACAATGAAAACGCATTGTTCTTTCATTGGGCGCTTCGTTTTTAATAACCCTGAACTGTCAGCTGTCACGCTGTCTTTTTTTTCATTGGCAACACTTGACCGCACAGATGACGCAAAATTCAAATCTTGCGTGGGTTTTGGGTCACCCTTTACGAGGGCTGTCCGGAAAAACACCCAGCCACCCAGGCCTCTGTTTTGCATAGGACGCGGCTGGATACTTTCCGGACGGCCCTGGCGAGATGAACTTCGCGTTGTACGTGTCTCCCTAGGCTCCGATTTCGCGAGTAGAACCTTCCAGGGAGCCCCGGGCGATTACGCGAATCTAAGCTTCAGCCACAGGGTCACAGGTGTGCCCTGTATTCCGGTGACACCTGAATTCAGGGTTGCCAGGGTTCTGTCTGAACATTTACATTAGCAATATCTCCCACCAAGAGACCCTGCTGTGGATAACGCTGTAACTTCCGCTACAAGTAGTGATGTTGTGTGTGTGTGTGTGTGTGTGAGACACTCCAGGAAGATCAGGTTCCTGCACAGAGAGGGGCCCATTCTCTGCTGACTACTGGTGGCACCCAGAAATGTGCCGTGTCAGGTGCCAGCTAGCACGAAGCTGGGGAGACGCACAGAGATTAGTACCACAGGGTACGTCACCCAGGCACCAACAGTAACGGGTTACAGTTGGCATATGTCAGCACTGGTGCCACACGGCAGGAGGCAGCCGCAGAAGCTTTGTGTCTCATAATGATATGGAACCTGGCTCAGCATCCCCAGAGAGGGCCACGTGGTTGGGGTACCACCCGCAAGGGGACATGTTCCTGGGGACGTGAGGACAGGGCAGATGGCACCTGGGAAGTGGGGGACGGTGCTGTGTCCCCAGCATCGTACAGACTCTGCCTGTCACTTAACGGTCCTTTATCCTTTCTTCCCATTGAAGAGACTCTTCATCTTCTCCAGGTTCGTGGGTGTCAACTCTGGGGTTTGCTCTTGAACGTCCCGTGCACCTTCTTCTCGGAGCGTATCATTACGTGCAGTGTCTCAAACGGCAGTGCTGACACAGTGCAGCCCCCAGACAGAAGCCAACAAACAGCTTCTCTCAACCATGGTTTAATTTAAGGTATTTAAATATTGGTCTCGGAGTCATTATCTCCAACGTTGCAAGCAGGGATGAACCGCGGTACATTAGACTTTTACAGAGAAGTACGGGGAACATGTGTAGGGACAGTGAACTACACATGGCCTGTATGTCTCTTCTCTGACTTCCCTTATCTGCCTTCTTTATCTTATCAGTTTAAATGCATCCTGCTTGGATGCATGGAATACACGTTTTCACTCTTCCTTACATTATTTAGTTCAGGGTTTTGAACAAACCAGGCACTTAACTAATCTTGATGAGTTCAATTAAATTAGTAACAACCACGGAAAATGGATGAGGCGGACAGAGGCTTATCAATCATTTCAGTTCTTGCTGATAATAGTACTTGAGCGAAACACTTACAGCTACACCAATACTACGCTTCCCATGCCCCGAACAGGCACACAGCGTCTGGATGAGCTTCTGTTTACGAGGCTGAGGTCATTTTGTAAGAGGGTCCGCATCGGTGAAGCCATGGCTTTCAACGGCGGTACGACGAACTTCATGGAGAACCAGGATTTCTGACAGGCCGTAGGAGATTCTGCTAGAGGAGAATATCTTTCTGATATGCTAACCTCCGTTAAGGCCTCTCAGCTCTCATATGCAAGACATATGCCGCCCCCTGCCCATGGTGCCAACTGAAAATTCATTCTGTCTCTAGACTCGTCCTCTACGTGCAAAGATAGTGATCACTGTTCTTTCTGGCGTGACCAAGCATCTAAATCAAATAGGAGAGTCGATACAAAGCAATTACAAATGTAAATTAAATAGGCGAAAGTAAACAGTCTGGCCGGGATTATCACGCCTCTAGGAAGAGCAGAGCACAAATTTGGGGCTCAGAGACCGTAAGGAATACTGTGGACGATGGCTGTTAACGGTCCGATTTTCAAGCTCTTCCCAGTTTTTGTGAACGGTGTTGAAAGGCACGTAGGCTCAGTCATGAATTAAGGGCAGACAAGTCTATATTTGGAAAGGATCTCATTATTTTTAAATAGCGTATAAAATACTTTTCTCTACAAAAACATTTTGGCACCCACGGCGCACAATGGGTTCAAACAGGAGAGAACTATTACAAAAATTCAATGAGGAGCATTTCCCTCCATTTATAATAAAAAAGCTGTATTTTACTGAAGTGTGCTTAGAAATAATAGCTCTCACTATGTAGCTATTATTTGGTTGATCGTTGTGTACTTTATTCAGGAAAATAGAATTGGATATCGCTTAGGGTCATAAACACAACAGTAATGACGCCCACATTGCGAAGATTTATCCAGAAACGCGTAGGTATTGTAGCCACATAAGTAGGATTTATAGGCTTAAGTGTCCGGAAGCCAAAATGATTTTGAAAATGGGCTGATACTTTCTTGCCTGCTGCGCATTCAGCAAGCCTAATTTCAGTGTTATCTGATTACCTCTAAGTTTCCAGAAAACACTTTGCACGTAACGGTCACGTTCAGGAACTCTGAGCCGCCCACAGGAGTTGCTCATCCATCGCTGTACCAGCGCCTCCCTCTTTCTGAGCAAGCCCACACCTGTACCCCACAACACAAAGGCTCACAGAAGCATGGCTCATACCACCCCAACACCTGTTCCTAGTCAGTCAAAACTCATGCCCACTGCTAAATTTCTGAACGTCAGCTATAATGAAAAGATATGCATAATCATGCATGTAGAGTACAGATAGGAAGCTTCCTCAATGGTATTGTAATAGCTACGTACGGTGTGAGGGGTGGACTGAAGACTTGTTGGGGTGACCTCTTCGAGAAGTGTGTAAATGTCTAATGCTATAATCATAAACACTGGAGACGGAACAAAATGTAACATGCTCAAAATCTTAACACATCAATATTCTCACGACTCATGAAGGACAACGAATACTTATGCATGCTGTTATTTTTAGAAGCAGCGTTGCCCTTTCTTATTTCGTAAAGGTAAACTGAGTCAGAAGACTGGGGTGGGGGGTCACACACTGGTGGTTCCTATCTTCAAGGAGTTTCTAGTAGATAACTTTCCATTAATATTAAGTTCCTTTCATATTTTATGAGACAATTTATTTATATTTATGCTAGCGATTCAAAAGAAAGCTATAGAACATATGCACAGTTAAAATAACTAAACCACTGAAACTTTATCTAAAGGCAACAACATTCCCCGATATCAAATCTTGAAGAAGGGTGTTCCAGAAATGGCAGGAGCTCATGGGTTTGTGACTGTGGGGTAGCAGCCACGCCCCCCATTGGACACCCCGTGTTTGTTAAGTGCTGTCTCCTGGCTGGTGAGTGACTTCACTAAAGCATGAAGGTCAGGCCTGAAGGTGATGGAAAACCAATCCTTGTGACCTATAGTCATTATGCACCTTCTAAACACTTAAAAAAACGGTACCTCAACACTGTCAGGGCTTACACACGTTTTGCTCTGCACGTGAACTAAGACAGAGAAGAAGTGATCGAAGTTGGGTGTGCTGGTCAGAGGTTGCAACCTCTAAATGAAGAAATAAGCAAGAGA
The DNA here is from genome assembly GCA_004027555.1 of Craseonycteris thonglongyai. Lineage (NCBI taxonomy): Eukaryota > Metazoa > Chordata > Mammalia > Chiroptera > Craseonycteridae > Craseonycteris > Craseonycteris thonglongyai. The sequence goes on along the minus strand of PVKE010019990.1, from coordinate 20,986 downwards.
CGGGGTTTAAAGCTAAAACAACAACAACAAAAGAAAACCCTAAAAAAGAAAGAAAGAAAGAAAGTAGGAAAACCTTTTAGATATCTGAAAATTATGAAGAGAAAAAAAAAAAAAAAAAAAAAAAAAAAAAAAAAAAAAAAAAAAAAAAAAAAAAAAAAAAAAAAAAAAAAAAAAAAAAAAAAAAAAAAAAAAAAAAAGAAGCGCTCAGGGGAAAAACAAAACCAAACAGAAAACCAAGAGAATGATGAAGGTTTTAGCTCAACATTATCATGTCAGCTCTCCAGTGGGCTATGAATAGCTCTGCCCTTTGCTGGGTTCCAACATTTGTCACATTCTGTTCGAGACAGATCATCAGTTATCAGGAACTTCAAAACCCCAGCAGGTGAGGCAGGATTCACAGTCTACAGGTCAAGAAAATGACACACATGGCATTATGTGATCACCACCCAGAATCAGCTCACTTTCCATCACCGTGTGTTTGATTCCCCTGATGTATAGACAATGTCATGTAGAATTGTACACCTGGAAACAATGTAATTGATAGAAATTAATGTCACCCCAATAAATTTAACAACAACAACAAAATAAATAAGAAAATGACACACACAGAGGTGAACTTGCCCGAGACGACACAATTCTAAAAGAATGGAGTCTAGCTCCAAATCACCACCTGTGCCATTCCATTCCATCCAGTTCCCTTCCGTTCCATTATGCATGATGCAGCGCATGTCACGATTTTAATACTGGAGATCTGCCAAGGAAGCAGATCAACTCGAATGTGCTTCATCTCAGGCTGTCCCTTCTTGTTCTGAAAACACTCTGTCCTTTGACACATAGCACTGACACATTGTGACCCGGACAACAAAATGTGGCTCATCTTCACTACATGGATTCTTCCAACCCATGAACGCAGAATATCTTTTCATTTCTTTGTGTCTTCTTCCATTTCTTCTAATAATGTCTTATAGTTTTCAGTGTATAGGTCCTTCACAGTCTTTGTTAAGTTTATTTTGCTCTTCTTGTTGCAATGGCAAAAGGAATTTATTTTTCATTTCTTTTTCTAAAATTTCACTGTTAGTATACAGGAATGCAATGGACTTCTGTACATTGATTTTGTATCCTGCATCTTTACTGCATTTGTTTATTGTTTCTAATAGTTTTTTGGTGGAGCCTTAACTTCACTAGCAATTAGGAAAATGCAAACTAAAACCACAACAAGATACCACCTCACACCTGTGAGAATGGCTATCATCAACAAGACAAGGAATAACAGGTGCTGGAGAGGCTGTGGAGAAAAGGGAACCCTCATACACTGCTGGTGGGAATGTAAACTGGTACAACCACTATGGAAGGCTGTATGGAGATTCCTCAAAAACTAAGAATGGAATTATCATACAAACCAGCAATCCTCTTCTGGGTATCTATCCTGAAAATCTGAAGGCATTTATTCATAAAGATATATGTACCCCTATATTTATTGCAGCATTATTCATGGTGGCCAAGTCACAGAAACAACCAAGCTTCTTTATTCAATCCACAGAGGATTGAATGAAGAAGATGTGGTGAATATGCAAGGGCTATCTGGAAGTATCCAGCCATGTAATATGAAAACAGAGGTATTTATGGCTTGATATTTTCCACACAGTCCTCATATACAACGGAATATTACTCAACCATAAGAAAAAGATGAAATACTGCCATTTGTGACAACATGGATGAATCTTCTTTCTCTTGCTAAGAGAAATAAGTCAGCCAGAATAAGTCAAGAACCACGTGATTTCACTAATGTGGGTATAAAACTGAAAACAACAAGTAAACAAGACAAATAAGTAAAACCTCATAGACACAGATAACAGTTCAGTGGTTACCAGAGGGTAAAGCGGAAGAGAGGGTAGCTGAGGCTAAAGGAGGTCAAACATATGGTGGCGGAAGGAGACTGGACTGTAGGTGGTGAACACAGTGCAATATGTAGATGGTGTATTATAGAATTGTACACTTGAAGCTCACATAAGTTTACTAACCATTGTCACCCCAATAAATTTAATAATTAAAAAAAAAAAAAGAATGGCCGGTGCAGGCAGGTAACCTCTACTTGTACAGACTGTAGTAGACAATGCTTTGTGTCAGGCTGAGGAATTTCTCCTCCAAACAAATGCCTTTTATGTCATCGACAGGCTATGAAATGTGTTGTTTTGTTTTGTTTTTCTACCAAGTAATTATGCAAGCAAATATATCGGTAGAAAAAGACTTTAACAATCCCAAGTTTTCACAGTATTTAGCTTATTGCACTAGTTTAATACTTGTTAGTGATCAGCATATATGTCACACTACCGTTCTTTTCAAGATTTTTAAAATTTAAATTAAGTTCTGTATTTACGTGGCAATTGGAAGCTCATAAAATGCGTAGCTACGGGTGTTCTGATTCGTGCACTAACCCTGTGAAATGGATGGGGTTTGTATCATGGGTGCTTTTGCACAGAAAGCATCGCATGCTGACAAGTCCAATGACCTTGACCTTGCCGCCTCAGGGATGAGTCCCAGAACAGCCATGCCCAACTCAGCGCAGGACATCACTTTCCTCCCACGTAGGAGGCATTTTAGGATAAACCACTGGATGAACCCAACCCCTGCTATTTCAGGGAAGGTCTCAGCACTTGGAAAACGCTTTGCCTCATTCATGAATTAGAGGATCTTTCTTCCTTCTCAAGGTGTGCAAACTTGACCATTGCCCGGTCTTGGAATTCTATTGAGGAACAATAATCTTAAAAAATAGTCTTTCCAGAGCACGTGCCTAACACACCTTTCTTTAACGGTGTCTCTGAATTAACTCACTTTACAAAGCAAGCAACAGAAAGAGCATAAGGATGCTAAGGGGTCAAATCCACAAGTTTACTTAAATGCTCAAACTCAGACGAAAGACTTAGAAATGACAGTCATTAATCTACGCCAGTTGTCAGCTTGTGAGATGTGTCCCTGATTTTCCTTGTGTTGTACACAAGACCCACGATGATCCTACAAAACCTACAATTCACACTGTCCTCAGGACTTAATAATTACAGTGCGTAACATATAGACTCAGGCCCGTGGCTTGTAATCTTCTACAACCTGTCCCATGTCAGTGGCGAGAGCTCACCTGCATGGATACAGGGTGAGACCTTCTTGTGCCCAATGTCTGCCCTGCCATTGGAGGGAAAATTAAGCCTCTGGTGGCTGTCAAGCGACTTGTCCTTATGGCCCATGTCACAGAGCAACAAACGGGCATGCAGAAGCCCTACGTGCTTAATGAGACTTGACACTACACCCCTGATGGCAAATTAATATACTCTGTACTTAGGCAGACCTTTGTCATTTCCTTCTAATTGCAAAATCCTAACCAGATGCCCACGTTTCAGACTGGGCAGCCTACGAGCTCACCCCACGCGGCCACCGTTCCTGCTCTATCACGTCACTGCCCACTCGGAGCCTCCGTGACGACATGGCATCTGATCGTCACATATTAATTAGAATGAAATGGGTCATGTGGGGCCAACATTACCTGTGCCTCATGCAATAAGTAGCCTTCGTTCAATTGTGCACACCTGACTCAACAAGGCCACATCCAAACAGCGTCTTACCTGCAAATAATTCTCCGTCTACATCTGACGGGTAAGCAGGCTTTGGGGCTAGTATCCTATAATTCCTGCACATTCCTTTTTTATTTTCTTGTTTGTTTAAGAAAAGGAGCTGGGGTGGGGAAGAAGAAACAGGAAAACAATGCCAGCCCCATGACTGTCACCTCCCTGGGTCAATGAAAGAAAAACAAGTTCTATAGTCTCTTCCAGACACTTCTGTCCAATACAGTGGTTTCTAGATAGGGGCCAGCCAGATGACAGCTTTTCTGTGGTGACATAAGTATATACAATTTTTGGTTAAATTGAGCTCTGCCCTGTGACAGGTTTCAGACGTAGAAAATTCTATTATCAGTGATACCCTTCAGGAGAGAGCAAAATACCGGGTATCGTGAAAATGGGAAGAGCAGATGGATTTAGGCAGAAAGGATTCAATCTGAAAGCGTATTTCCACCAGGTAAAATGTGACTTGCATTCTAGCTCGGCTAAACTACTGAAAAGCGACACACAGTGTCGGTATCTTATAAATGCAGATTTAGTTGCTGGATAATTTAAACCACATTTTCGGATAAACTAAGGAGTAGGTGGAAGTGAGTCTACTTGAGACCTGATGTATAATTGTACTTATATTTCAAAACCCTTTTTAATTCTAATGAGATTTAGAAAAGCTAAATACTTAACTTCCTTTTCACAAGAAAAATCATTATTTGTTTAGCATAACCAAATATATTTCCAAACCTAAAACAAACAAACAAACAAAATTGAAGAGCCCAACATTTGACAAAACAGTTCTAGTGTTTTCAGAAACCGTAATTTGAATTATAAACTTTGTAACACCACAGAGCTCAAAATTGGAAAAATCCAATTTCCTATTTAATTAAGTTAGAGATACGGAAGCAATAACAGAACGCTGAACGTGCGGAATATGGAATCAGGCAGCCTTGGCGCAAATGCAACTTCCCTTTCTTTCTGCTGTGTGTTTCTGAGAAAGTCATTTAACTTTCCTCACCTCCACTGACCATCCCCCTGTAAAACTGAGATGGTGGTACCACTTGGGTCATAGAGCCAGATGGAGACCAAGGCAAGTGTGACAGCAAACTCGTGAAATATTAGCGACATCACAGTGATCTAGCTGGAACAGGTGGTCATACGGAAAGGTAATGACGGAAACCGGCCACATGGTCCTGAGAGTCGTACTGTCCCAATGTCCCTGTCAAATTGGTCAGCGTTCACTTTGTCACTGCTACCACTGAACTAGTAAGTAAGGAATTCTGGTCATGCTATGCTAACAAGTACAAATTTGATACAAAACACAAAAACAAAAGCAAACCAACAACCCAGGTAAACAAGCAAACACATAATGATATTACACATGAATAAAAGTGGCACTTCCACATGAGTAAAAATGACAGTGGCAGTCAAAATCGTCGCCATATAGCAGGTGCCCCTGTGCATAATGTACTCAGCCAACATTTTTATGAACCTTACCTCTTTAATCCTACCACCTAATAATGATGATTGGAACTTGAATGAATTTCCCTCGTAACCTTTTATTTCTTCTGTTTCAAGGTGACACTTTGAAGCTGTTTCCAATGACATGCAATTTTAGATTGTTTTTTTTTTTGGTTTGATTTTCCACCAAAAACCAAGGAGGGTACCAATGTCCCCACTCCCACAAAAGCATTAAATGTTACTAAAAGTTTCACCTTCAAAGTTTCATTGGTGAGCTCCAAACTGATAGTTCATTATTTTTATATTTCTCTATTAATGATTTTAAACATCACTTCATATATTTATGACCTATTTATATTACTTCCTTTTTTAACTGCTGGCTAACAGTATTTGCCCATTATTTGAACTGGTTTAGTTTTTTTCTCTCAATAATTTTAAGGTCCTTTTCACATAAGTATCCCCCAGGGTTATCTCTGAACTTTGACCTTATAGTGATTTTCATCAGCAAGGTATTTGTATTCTTATGAAACTGGATATAGTAAGATTTTCCTTTAAATTCTTTGGGTTTCATTTCTTGATTAATTTATATTTCTATATTTTTCTAATACTTGATTATCTAATCTTCTCATTACTACAACTTCCTGGGTATTTTTGGTTTCTTTTGTTTTCATTATTTTTGTAGGTTTAGTGATAAAACTGATTTCTTACAGATGAATGGGCCAATGTCAATGTTATTTATTAACTAAACTATCATTTCTTCCATTGAAGACAAATGAGACCTCTTAACATATTAAATTCTTATATATAAATAGACATTTCTAATTTCTGTGGAATTTCTATTCTAGCCAAGAATATCTGCTCAATTGCTGTGCCAACATTTCTCACTATTCCGATTTTAGAACAAATGGGTCAAAAAATTCTTTAGTACTCTTCTTTATCAAATTTTTTCTCTCAAATTAATTCTCATGATAAATTCATGTTTATTTAAACCACTGGGGAAATAGGAAAATCAAAGACATGTAGGAATAAAAATAACTCCCAAAAGGATAGTTAATTCTGTCCTATTTCCTACCAATTTATGTCTTATTCACATTTTTACAGATAAAAATTTTGTTATTCAATTTTGTACTTTATTCTTTATCATAAGAGTTTAATTATTATTGAACTTAAATAGTTGATTATGTTTTTCCTACTACAAATGGTAACAAAGTCTATATCTTCGCGCATTTAATTTTTAGCTTTATTATGGGTTCTTAGAATAAAAGTGACCAGGCTAGGAAACCTAGGGGATTTATAGATTTTTCATCATGTTGAGTGATCTGAGTTTTATCCCTAAGAACAGTGAATTATCCCAACACCATTTACTGAACAGGTGATTGTGTAGCTAACTGTGTTTAATACATTGCTTATAATATGACACATTCTTATGTACATCAGTATTACACTAATTATTGTATATACAGATATATATGTGGGAATATCTAATAATGTTACTCTTCTCACTGCATTTCTTTCCTAATCATATATAGTTATGTCACTATCTACTCTTAGATAAGAACTGTAGACTCATTTGTCATTTGTCAAATTATTTGAACTATTGTGATTTTGATTGGACTGCTAGACAAACTATAAATTAATGTGAAAAAAACTACACCTTTTTCTACATTTCATCTCGCCTTCTAGAAGCATGGCTGGTAGATTTTAATTTGCTTAAGACTACTTTGTAAATTCTTGAGTACAATTCCAATATATTTAAAATACAGATCAACAAGCTCCAATCCTAGCCATACAAATGAACCACCCAAGGAGGTTTTTCTTATTTCTTTTTTCTTTTAGTGAGACCTGAGAGCCATCCCCCAAGATTTTGATTTTATGAGAAAAATGGGGTAAGAAAGACAGAGAGTTAGGGAAATGTAGATTTAAAAATAGACATAGAGCAATAGGTCAATATAATCCAACTTTCTTAAATGCTAATTTATTCTAGTGACTTTACAGTTCATATATTGCATTTTGTGTAGTCTGCAGGTGAGGAGCATTCTAAAAAATATTACTATGCTTATGTCTGACTGCACTAACCACAGACTTACAGAATCGAGTCAACTAGGACGTCTTCTGATGATTTTAATTGGAATATCACCAGTTTCACAGTTTCATAAAGCACGGTGTGTATGTGTGAGTGAATATAAGACATGATTCATTGTTTCTAGCGTTCTAAAACATTTATGAAGAAAGTTAAATTAGATGCGTAGTGACATTTGAAGGACAAATTATCTAACTTTGGAGAGGAAGATAAACACAACAATTTGGACAACTGTACCACCTGGAAGAACTTCAGAAAACAGTACATTAAAATTTGAATATTGGTTTAGAATTTACCTCCTGGAGAACTGCAATGGCGTGTAACTAAGGTCACGTTTCACAATCACACCCACAGACATACATACAAGCACATTCAATGATTACAATAAACATCCCATATATAAATTCCCTTCCAGGTTATTCACCTGTGTCTCAGAAGTACATCAAAGAAGTGATCTGATCAAGTTTGACAGTCAGAATTGAAGATTATTGTTCGATATCATCTTGTCATTCTGAATAATTATAATGTATGTGAGGGAGGTTGCATAGGCTCAACTTAGTCCCGTCAACAAAATTAATTTTTGACAGAACTAATTATTTTGAGAATCAAAATGTACTTGGCAGGGACAGAAACGGCGCTTGTCTATGCAAACCTGACTCCCAGGCTACACTGCCCGCACATGCGGCATCACGTCTAATTTCCATTAGCGCAGCTGGTCAGGATTTCAATACGATTACACAGTGTTGTCAAACGTCCTTGTTTATGAAAAGCAATTAATTTCGCTTAGTCACGCTGTGCATGTCAAGTATTTAGAAGTGACTCTTCCATGCAGTTGCTCCTGCACATACCTGCCTTAACCTCCAAATCGGTATTAGCTTGAAGATACAGAGAAACAAGCTAGGACGTAAGGACCTGGGTGTGAATTGCCATCATGAAGACTAGATGAACTCTGAATATTCCCGTTCACGCCAGGACACCAATATACATAAAAAGAGTTTTTCTAGTTCCCGAGCTATAGGAGAAGATGTTAAATAGCAGCACTTAAAAGCAGATCATACCGAAATAAATACACACACACACACACACGTATGAGATAAGTATGCATAAATGCAGTTTTCATCAGATTTGATTACCTACTGATTATCAATGTTATAAATTATTCAGCCTTGATTATCAGTAAAGTTTATGCCAACATCATGAGTATAGGGCCAGAAGAAAAGGTTGCAAAAAAACACTGCAGCTCCAAAAGTCAGTGAAAAGCTACCCCTTTGCTACATTTTAAAAACTGGGGTTTTTACACCATTCTGTTTCAGTTGCAGGCAGTGGTTTTATGCATGATGGACGTGGTGAGAAGTGCATACAGCTTCAGAAGATGCTGGGTGTAGGAGAAAACGACTTCTGACAAACACCCTCTTACTTACAAACTCTCAGGTCAGGGGGACTGGTTATTTCTCAAGAAAGGCCAGTGGATTTTCTGACCCCTCTGTGAAGTCCAAGGTCAGAACTTTCCTAGGGTACGCATGCAAGGAAACCCACTTCCTGGGGATTGGCTGCGTCTTCCTGCGAGCCCCCCCAATCACAGGACAGCAAAGCCCACAGCAGGGTCCTGGCTGTGCTCAATGCTCAGAGCACATGACAGCTTAACTGCCCAACAAGTGGTAACATGGGCGAATAGAACTTAAATAAAAAATAATTCTCCGATCACATTTTGATTTTTCAATGTCTCTCAATTTGCTTCATTTTTTTCAGCTTTACTGAGGCAGAACCAACAAATTACTGTGTATATTGAAAGTCTGCAACTTGACATTTTGATAGACGTATGCACGTGATTCTCACTGATCTGTGAAATGAATAGTCAAACTCAGAAAGGCAGAGAGTGGTGTTTGCCAGAGGAAGCGGGGGATGGGGAGGTGCTGGGCAAAGGAAATGGTCTCAGCTACAAAGATGAGTTCTGAAGAGCTAAAGAACAGCATGGTGACTATAATGAACAGGATTGGGTTCTCTACTGGAACGTGCTAAGAGGTCAGGGGATGGTACCTATGCCAGGTGCTGCATAGGTTAATTTCTTGACTATGGTCATCATTTTGTTTCTTTAAGATCTGCTAATAAATCTCACAGTTCGCTAACTTAATTTTACTCCTCTTTTCCTTTAACCAGTATCTATTGATAACAAGGAGGGGTATTTAAATTAGTTTGAAGAAGAGATTTTAAAAAGTATTATGATAAGCTCCTCCCCCACAATTTAAGCTACTGAAGAAAGCTGGCTGCATAGGCCCCATACTGGTATTATTTGCATATTCTTCATATTATTAATGTTTGCGCCATCTATTCACAGGACTGTGCACACAGCCAATACTAATAAAGTATTTCCTAGTGAAGTATGCACTGAATAAAGTAGCAGAAAAAGGAGAAAAACATCGGCAAACAATCTTTTATCCCCTGAATAAATGATAGTTTAGAAATCACAGATAGGTAAAAGGAAAAACAGCTATGCATATCATTATCACTATACATGTTCCTTTGGAATCACACGAAGTTCTTCCTATTCTCTCAAGAAATATAGCCATTCAAATTAGCATTGTGTCTATGCCTTGCTTTCTCATCTTTGATTATATGTAACCATCTGTTGAATAGTATATCCTTATTACCCTGTTCTCTTAAAATAACATATCGGTTCCCCAGATTTTCAAAAGTTTCCATTATTTGCTTTTAGGAAAGATCTACATGAGTAACTACCGTATTTTTGCTAACGGATATGTATGCAAAGAGGATTTTCGCTTTGATGAGAAAACGCAATAAATAAAAATAGTGTTCAGAGTTTGTTTTGCAGTGAGCAAAAGAGAGCTGGTAAGAGTGTTAACCGTGAACATAAAATTGGACATCTATCGGCAAAGTGGATGATCGCTCGCTACAAAATACCAAATACGAAACAAGTAACAGGTAACCCCATGGTTTCTGCACCCTCCTGGCTTTTCTGAAGAGATTCCTTGTGCATTTGCTTCTATTAATGCCGGTAAAAAAGAGCCCAAAGTCACAAACACACAGAGGAGAAATAGAAAACTGGTTCATCTTAAGTTTGTAAAAAGTAAGACAAAAACCCCCCAAAACAAAGCACAACCGGGAGAGGGGGTGTACCTAAAGCTTACATCATGAAGATAAATGGAAACCAAAGATCAATGCAATGGTGAGGACAACTTCCAAATGCCAGACACCTCATATGAGTGGAGCAGTGACCTGTCCCGAAAAGCGACATAAATGTGGAAAACGATGAAACTGTATATTTTTATTTCAAGGTATATTTCTTTAAAAGATCGCATTTGAGCATGGTGCCATCCATAGTTTCAAAACCTAAAGAATATCCTTAGTGAGGACTAAAAACAGAAAATAAAACATTTTAAATCAAGGGAGTTTTTAAAATAAACCACCACCCAATCAAAACGGTACTTTTCAAACTGATGTCTCACAATATTTCACCCCCTCTGACACCGTTCCGGTTACCACGGAAAGAGCAGAACCATACACTCCATTGGGGACACCTCACATGGGCACCTAAAGAAGGCGTTGTTTGCTAGTCGGCAGGCCGGTGTTGCTTTTTTTAAAACAGGAATCTGTTCCCCAAGAAAGAGCCAGAGTGAAGCTCCCAGTCTTTATTATGCAGTTAAAAAGCAAGGTACACTTTCTCCCGTCTAAGTGCGCGCCTTGGCATGGACAATATGTAATAATGGAACCCCTTTGAGAGTTTGGGATCTATTCAGGGGCAAGTATAACCATAAATACAAATGTAACTATACCATGAGAAACTGTAGTATGCATAACGCCTCGTTAAGATGTTTGTGCATTGATATAATGTGTACCCATTTGCATCACAGGTATTCAGAGAGGACGAAAACACAGCCCTTACGGTGTGCACTGAGCTTAAGGGAGACAGAGGCGAGCGAGTTAAAGAGCAGGGATTGGCGCAGATTAAAAATGCATGAGCAGCTTCATAGAGTATTCGGTTTGATGACTGCACTACATACACATATAGAAGCGGTTTGGAGAACTGCTGGAGAGATAAATCGAGGTCAGGCGCTAGAGACTTGGAATGCTAACTAAGCAAAGGAGTTTGAATGTAATTCACAGAGCAAGGAGAATTTCTTGGCATTTTTGATTGTTTTTTTGGAGCATGGTCTTTATTTTATTTTTTCAATTGTTAAATTTATTTAGGGTGACGCTGGCTGGCAAAAATGACATAGGTTCCAGTTGTGCAATCTAGCTATCAATCATCTATCTATGAGGACTGTCCCCACCCCCCCCACCCCTCAAAAAAAAGAAAAAGAAAAAAAATCCAGCCATTGTCAATATAACAAGAATGGTTACATGGCTGGATACTTTCTAGACATGCCTTGTATATCTATATCCTATCTATATCCTATCTATCTATCTATCTATCTATCTATCTATCTATCTATCTATCTATCTATCTATCTATCTATCTAGATCAATCTGCAGCCCACAGGACACATGCGGCCCAGGATGGCTTTAAATGTGGTCCAACACAAATGTGTAAACTTTCTTAAAACATTATGAGAATTTTTTGCAATTTTTTTTAGCTCATCAGCTGTTGTTAGTGTGATTTATGTGTGGCCCAAGACATTTTTCTCCTTCCAGTGTGGCCCACGGAAGCCACAAGATTAGAAACCCCTGATTATCTACTTACCTACCTACCTATCATCTACCTAATCTATCATCTGTCTATGATCTATCCATCCATCCGTCCATCCATCCATCCATCTGAGGGCTGTCTGGAAAAAAATCCAACCAAAAATGCATGTATTTTTCATATTTAAATGACTGGATACTTTCTGGACAGCCCTTGTGTGTGTGTGTGTAAACATAAATAAACGTAAATGTAAATATAAAATTAGGTTTCCTAACAGTAGTTGTTTCTAAGGACAGTAGCTATTATTCTGGGCTTGGAATGGGAAGTTACTTCTCATTATGTATCATTTATGAGATTATATATTATGTATGAGATTTTCAATTTAAAAAGTAATTGGAGAAAGGAAGGGGAAAGCGCCTTGCTACATTATACAGTGTATAACCGAGTCTTGCATTCTCTCCAATTAATTCTTTGTTTTTGTCAAGTGGCAACGTTAGATAACTGAAATAAGTTGGCTATATTTTTAAGTTAAATACAGATTCCATAATAGAATTCTTCTGTGATTTCCAGAAAACTGCGTTATTTCCATGAAAAATTTGGCCTCTAAAACTAGTATGATGCGAATTGCCATTCACTGATTATTTTCCATGACTTTATAAAAAATAGTAAAATCATGAGGATTTAGGGAGTAGGAAGAAAGGACTGAATGTTAGGCTCCATTAGAGACACAGAACAGGAGATAAATCTACAAGTGTTGGGGGCTAATTGCTTCCCACTATAGGAATTGATTCTATGGCACACACGAGACATTGTCATCAAAGGCGTGTAAGACCGCACACCTATTAGAATGAGCAAAATCCAGACCCCTGACAACATCAAATGCTGGTGAGGACAGGGAGTGATGGGACCTGCCAATCATCACTGGGGGAATAACAAGGTCCAGCTACTATGGAGGACAGTGGGCAGTTGCTTACAAAACTAAGCACATTCTTACTATACGATCCAGCAATCACACAACTTTTTATTTACCCAAAGGACTCGAAAACTTATGTCCACACACAAATCTTCACATGCACATTCATAGCAGCTTTATTCATAATTGCCCAACTTGGAAGCAACCAAGAGGTCCAGTAGGAGAATATACACATTGTGGTCCATTCAGATGATGGAATAGTGTTCAGCGCTAGAAAGGAATGAGCCATCGAGCTGTGAGAAGACATGACGGAACTTTAAAGGCACGTTCCTACGTGGGAGAAGCCAATCTGAACAGTCTACATACCGTGTGACTTCAACTCTGACCTTCTGGAAAAGGCAAAACTCTAGAGAGTGTAAGACAGTCACTGGTTGCTAAGGGTTGGGAGGGTGATGAATATTAGACCAGGGGCATTGCTCTGTATGATTTAATAATGATGGATACCTGTCATGATACATTTGTCCAAACCCATAGGATGTACACAAGTGAACGCTCATGTAAAACTCTGCCCTCTGGTAATTATCACGTGTCAGTGTGGGTTTATTAGTTGTAACAAATGTACCATGCCGCGGGGGAGGGATGTTCATAGGAGCGGAGGCTATGGGTGTTTAGAGCAAGGGCTCCATGAGAAATCTCTGTACCTTCCACGCATTTTGCTCCAGAATGGTCTTCAAAAAAGCGATAAGACTAATTCTGACAATAGGTAAGGACTTATTTTATAAGACCCTGATACTCGTTTATTTTTAGTTGTTACATTTATTGGGGTGACATTGGTTGATAACGATTACGTAGTTTCCAGGGGGTACAATTGTACACGACATCGTCTACGTGGTGCATCATGTGCTCACCACCCAGAGTCAGCTCTCCTTCCATCACCGTTTCCTAAAGATAATATCTGTAGAGAGAGGGACAGCCTTTCCCGCTTTACCTTTATGAAAAATCCTGGGTGCGGGAATGGTCTTTGGTGTGTTGGTTCCTTGTAGAATACCTGGTCTGGCATGCTCCTTCCTTGTCTGTCTCTCTACTTGGGCTCGACACGCCTGGAGGGTCTCGTGCGTGTCTCATGCGTGTGAATCCCTTTCACATGCACTTGGTCACGAGCCCTGACTGATCCGTAGACGTCTGCTTGACTGTGTGGTCTGAATGACAGGCACTAACATAACGAATATGTCATTTGTGAAATTGCAAGTCCACATGGAAACCCCGGTATTAGAACTAAGTTCCTTTTTCAGAGATGTCACGCCTGAGTCTTAACGGATGTCACATTCTTGGCAAAGTAACCAGGGCACTGGTGTCTGGACTGAGTTCCCCACTTCCTAGAAGGAGGCACGTCAAAAAAGAATAGATGTGAGGCTTCAGCAACATCACAAAAGCAACGGGGAAGGGAGGGAAGCAGGAAGAATTGCCAGCAGGTGTGAGTCGGGTTTAAACTTCCACCGCAAAGACGGAGACTCAGTATTTATTTATGTGCAGGATTGATAGGAAACATCTTGACTTTCTATATATTTTGAGGACAGAGAGCTTGAATAGACAAATAATGGCAAGTTCCACTATATCAATATAGGTAGCAAGTGAGACTAGTGACTATTTCTCCATCTGGGTATTTCCGGCTAAATCATTGAACAAATATATCTCCTCATTCAGCCTTGACGTGATTTTGATAATGGGGCTTAATATCAGTGTTTCATCCCAAGCTACTGAAGGAATTTTTCTTCTTGAATACTTGGGTGCCTCTTGTCCATGAAGAAGTCCATATTCATTACGATCGTACTTCTTACTAAGGCCATTTTTAAATGTATTAGGATAGCATGTGAGGTAGAGATGAAATATGATTTTAATTAAAAATTTTTAAATTTCATTTTGTATTGTTTGAGAGAAAGTGAGAGAGAGAGAGAGAAGGGGGAGGGCCCAGAGCCGTCTCCATAGTTGTACATCATTAGTTGTGATGTGGTTTCCTTCCACACGGGTGGATGTGGGGCCACACAGGGTGGGAAGTGAACTGGGGGCCCCCACATGGGAGGTGAGAACCTTCCCTACCATCCTGGCGGTGACTGGTTAAGCGGCTGTTCAGCATGTGGGTCTGCACGGCCCGGGGCTGGGGACCGACTCTGGGTCCTTGCGATTGTGAGGCACACAATCACAACCTGCTGAGCTCTCCTGTTGTCCTTTGCGTATCATTTCAGACACGAGAAGCTGTGACCCCTTTCTTCCCAAGACGGGAAGTGCCGCTCCGGAGACGTCCGCTGTGTGTCAGGAATGTAGGCGTCTGGGGAGGCCTTGTTCTTCCCTGAAAAGGCCACGAGGACCACGCGGCCATCAGTGGTCTGACGGGAGCTGCCCATCCAAGTGTCTTCAGTAAAAAGAAACGATGGTGGAGGACGTAATGGGTCGATAAACAGAGGCCCGAGTGACTCTCTGGGGCTCTGAGAAGACGTGCCTTCTCTACTCAGGAGCCTACCATCCATGGCAGCACTAGGAACCCCGGCGTTTGCAAACGGAAGCCTTCTGGGGACCACAGGGCTCCCCAACTATCCATCTTTAGACTAAGAAAGTGCCCGAGTCTACAGAATTCGGGATGCTGAGGAGGCCCCCACCATCTGACATCTGCTAGATGTCACATTTGCTAGAAGGGCTTGATGCTACCTCACGCGATTGCCTGCAGGAGCATGCACCATCCCCATCCCAGCGAATGTGTGAAGCAGGTCACATGGCGCGTGCCGAAGGCAGAGAGGGTCACCTCCGCTGCAGTCATTTCCAGATATGAAGTACTGGTACCATGAGAACCGTCTCTACGAAGCGAACCTATCAATCACCCCGTGACAAATTATTTCTTGTCCCTCTAGCGCGTCCAGATGCCAACACTCCAATCAGTCTTTCTCTACAGACGCTACTGTGGCTCCAGTATGAACACAAACACAGACGGAACGTTTCACCATCTCACGCCAGGGGTCTAAACGTTTGCCCGCGGTAGACGTCGTGGTCACGGTGAAAACAGTTTCCTCGACGGCGCTTTCTTCCCTCATAAATCAATGACTGTGTCTGTCCTCAGCAAATCTGGGCTTTACTGTTTCTCATGTACATAATCCCATACGTTTCTCATGAACATAATCTCATACATTGATTCTCATGGAAACTTTAACATCCCGTTCTCGTATACAAATGTCATAAAGAAGCCATTTGCTACTTTTTTTTTTTCCCTGTGAAGGGGGCCGAGAGTAACAACGTTATAGGATTTCCAGGACATTTGGTCTGTGTCTCAAAGACTCAGGGTCACACTTGAAGCTTAAAAGCAGCCATAGACGCTACGCAAATGAACGAGCCTAGCTGTGTTCCAATAAAAAGTTACTTATAAAACTGGTGGCAGACACATGCGACCTCCGGGTCATAGTGAGTGGACTCCTGCCCTGCGTTAAGAGACAGGGAAATCATTTCTCACTTTGAAGAACTTTTTCCAAGAAACGACCACCAGTGCTATATCTGCAAGAGTCAGCCAAGGTAGGCAATGCACGAAGCCGCGTGGGTCTTCTGAGAATGTCTCAGAAGAATTCTGCCAAGTAAAGTACGTTTGTCTCAGTTTCCTAATTCTCCTGCAACCCGGCAGCCCACCCTGTCTGCTACCCCTGCACTTGATGAGTTCTTTCCCCTCTAACTAGCACAACCAGAATGACTGACGCCCTCTTTGGTTGTCCTCTAGCACTTTCAATACACCTGCCTTATGCTGGAGCGGTCACTGACTGAGATTTGATTCTGTTTAACTGCCTTTATAGTTATTTTCCCTATAAGAACTCCAGGAAGATCGAAGATTTCTATCCTGACCATGCCTCTCTTAGCCTCTAGCTGTATCCTCAGAGCAGGGGCTCAATAAATACTTATTAATGAGCTTACTGAATCGCCCCTTTCTCTGATTTGTAAGGTACTATCTATTTCAAGAAAACATGCCAACTCAGTGAAAGTGTTTTTTCTTTTCTGGAAGGGGAAGTGCATTCACTAGGAGCACAATATAAAACATTTCTCCATTTCAGCACCGTTCACACGGAAATGTTGCTGACATCTCTGCATTGATGAGGTGCGGTACTATCTACCCCAAAAGGCGACCGAAACAGTACAACAGAAACAGAAAGCACATACAGTGAGCGCAGCCGTGGAAGCGGCTGTGAAATTATGCAAAATGAAACGATCTGGGAAAATGACATTGCCTATGCGCACCGCATGGTTTTCTTCGGAAATGGCTTCCCGTTCCAATGCGGACCGTTGGGTCTCCAAACAGCGTTGCAAGAATCTCACAGCTCCTGTCTCTCTGGTAGGTAAGTGCCCTCCCAATTAATCACCTCAACCTTCAGCAATTATTACGGTCCCCACCCTCGAGCTGATAATGTCCTCGCTTGGTTGCATACAGGGCTGAATTAAGCTTCAGGACAAAGGCACATTATTGAAATGATTTGCAATCATTTCTGTTATTATTAGACAGAGAGCAGAGGACTCCTAAGGTGAGATGGAGAATCTTGGAGGATCAGCATCCTCGGGAAGTTATTAATCAGTCACAGCATCCGGGTCTTTGGTGACTTCTGCATTCCCAGTGTAAGGTCAAGGTCAAGGTCAAGAGGGAGGTGAGGCCCCACTCCAGGATTTTGGAATCTGATGTCTAATCTCCACGGGAAAAAAAACTAAGACCTGCCTTTTCAGGGTATCTGCAAAGAATCACCCCACATTATGTAGAGAGGTTCACGGGAGGGAAAAGAAGTCACGTGGAGAGGCAATACTGAAACCGGCCATTAGAAATGGAGAGAAACAATTTTATCTTTGTTTTCCATGCTACATCTCCGTGAACATGGCGTTTCATGTTGCTTTTATTCTGATTCTCTGGTGTATGTGTTTTTAAGACCTTTAAAAATCACCCTGCACCATAAAGCATCGCCGCATCGTTATCTTATGCACAAGGAGGTTAATGGAGGCACACTACAGAAAACTAATTTCAAATATAGTCTCCATGCTACAGGTCTTCCCGATCTAGGCACAAAATCACATGCTTTTTCCCCCACTGCGTATCCACGTCGGACTTTGATTTAGCAACAGTGAACCAGCGGCCGACAAGGGTGTCATATCTGATAAAAGTGCGGATACTGCTAAACTTCAACACTATCTGGTTATAATGCGATTCTTGTAATCACGTGTGCATGAGGGGCGATGATCTCGTATCTAACACACACACACAGGTTCCTACAGCTCTCTTACGGTTCAAAGCAGGCGCTGCGCACCGCTGTGGAAAAACCCACACACTGTCAGCCTTGCATCTGTCAGCCTTGTTTCAGGAGCGTGGCCCGCGTCTGCAGACAGGCTATCTCAGGCTGACGGAGTTCTGAGGCTGCTAACCCCTCCATCCAGGACGTTTAAAAGTGGCCACTTGCTTGCAGGTAGGTAAAAACAGTTGAGATGTTCATGAGAAAAAAACCAACCAGCACAAATCTATTCTTTAAGCATAAGTGAGCACATAGAAATGTCACCAACAAAATAAAAGTCGTTGCGCTAAGTTAAGTTTGCCCAGGATGGTTTTGAATGCAGCTCAACACGAATTCGTAAACTTCTTAAATCATGATGAGATTGTTTTGCGACTTTTTCTTTGTAGCTCATCAGCTATCGTTAATGCAAGTGTATGTTCTGTGTGGCTCAAGACGATTCTTCTTCCAGTGTGGCCCCGGAAGCCACAAGGTTGGACACCCTTGTAGTAAATATTTATTATAACCAGGCCAGCAAAGCATTTTTGCTAGAGACCACAGGATTAAAGATAAAAATAATTTTCTTACACAGGATCCCCGCCCCCCCCAAGAAAAAACAACGCTATCTACTATGAGACACTCCCTCCATCCTCACCTGGAAAATCAGAAAAAGAAAAAAGAAAGATATATTTCCTCTGTTCTCAGGAATGGGGTTCTACTGTTTGAAAAATTTTTTTTTAATTCTCTGGTTTTGTCAAGGACTACACTACAGTATATATAAATTGAAGAAATTCCTTGACTTGATAAACTTACCAATTGCCCTTCTGCAGTTTTGGATACGTCTATAGAACAATATTAGAACACAGTTTCTTTTAAAATTTCCAGGTTTTCTTTTAAAAAGTAGGTATTATTCACACACATTAAAAATTAGCCTGCCTGCCTGCCCTCATTCCTTCCTTCTTTCCTTCCTTCCCTCCTTCCTTCATGGGAACCTCTAGCCCAGTGATCCCCAAACTTTTAGCATCAGGGGCTGGTTTCATGGAAGACAGTTTTCCACGGGGGTGGGGAGCGGGCTGCACACTTGCAGTTCACAACAGGGTTCACACCCCTGTGAGAATCTAATGCCGCTGATCTGACAGGAGGCGGAGCTCAGGAGGTAACGTGAGCAATGGGGGGCAGCTGTCAACACAGACGAAGCTTCGCTCACCCGCCGCTCACCTCTGGCTGTGTGGCCCGGTTCCTAACAGGCCACGGACCGGGGGTTGGGGACCCCCGCTCTTAAGGAGTAGGTTGCACCCACATCTGCATTCTTAGTGGGGAATTCTTCCACCTCCTAATACCACCGAGGATGATGGATGCTGGTCCTTCTGATCTCTGCCGTGTGTTTCAGCCAAGCTTACACGCTGGGCCACTTTGACGAGGGAATAAAGACATTCGTGAGTAGACCAAGCTCTTTTGAACCAACGGAACACTTTTGTTTAGTGAGCTCAACTTGTTGATAATATACTCAGAGCAAAGATTTTAAGTTTTAAAGTCAAACGTTACCATTTTGGCTAGTGCTCAGGAATTACTATGAATTTTTTTTTTAAAAAGAGTAAACTAGAGACTACTTAAGGATGTCGTTACTGTATTAGTTCAATGCACTGAATAAAGCAAGGCTGAATTCAGGCTCTTAAGTACTTTTTTCTTAAAAAATAAAAAAATATATTTGTACTTAGAACCTGAAAATTTGCAAAGTCTCCAAGAATTAGGACCGAACTAATCGCACTGGGAATATGGATCGATCATGCTCTCTGCTCAGTCATGTCTCATTTTATTTATTTATTTGGGAGGTCACTGACTTTATTTTTCTCAATTGATTGAAACTAAGGAAACAAGAAAAATGAGAAGCAGTTCATCCATTCCTTCTTTTGCCAGTTCCCAGTCACACGCCGTTCTCAGTCTCAGCGAATCCTCTACTGAACTTCTACTGCCACAAATCGGTGCTACACTTCCAGGTCACCACACAAATGGAACGCAGCATGACTCTTTCCTGTCTGGCTTCCTGTGCTCTGCATGACGCCTGTGAGCTTTATCCGTGTTGACACATGCATCACTGGCTCCTTTCTTTTGTATTTCTAATCGTTCTGTTGCATGAATATACCATGATTTTTATCCATTCAACTTTTCCCACCACTTCTCTTATAGATGACGATTTCATTTTTGATTATTATAAATAGTACTTCTGTGAACATTAATGAAAATATCTTTTTGATGAAATTCAAAATAGAAATGGACAGAGACCTCCTCCACCTGATAAAAGGCACCTATGAAAAACCTAATGGAACAGGAAACACTTCTAATATTGCCACTTTTATTTCAACACTGTTAGCTAAAGCAATACTCTAAGAAAAAGAATAATAGGCATAATGATTGGAGAGGAAAAAGTGTAATGGTCAGTCTTCATAGATACCCTCATTGTTCAAGGAAAATATCCTTATGAATGTTCCAAAACCCCAGAAAACTGACACACCAATTTTATAACATTACAGGATACAAGGTGAACATGCAAGAAGCAATTGCATGTCTACATAATCGTGTAAACTAGAAGATGAGATTTAGAAAAATACATCTGCAATAGCCACAAACCTCTCCTTTTAAAACCACTCTATTGAGGTATAACTGACACAAAAAGCTGTATATATTTAATGTGTATAACTTCATGAGTTTGGAGATAAGTATAAGGAATAAGGAGGTGAGGAGAAAATTTTTAGAGGTGATGGATCTGTTTGTGACACAAATAATGTCTTAACAATGGACTGTTCTCTAATTCTAATTATCCTTTACATCTGGCTCTGGCCAAGACTTCCCACCACCTCTTGCTAACCAAGGGACCCCATGTCTGCCCTTCCTAATAACTGACTATAATAACAAAGCATCTATTGTGTAGCGAACATACTGGGAGATCTGTGAAGTCAACTCAGATGATACTAAACATTAAAGGAATATGGGAGATTCAATTTCTTTCTTTTTTTTTTT
>PVKE010019989.1:7012-27976 GCA_004027555.1 Craseonycteris thonglongyai | reverse complement strand
CCTTGTGATAAGGCTCTTTCCTCCTCCGAGGAAGAGTAAAAAGGAGGTTTTGGGGGGAGGCTTTCCTCTAGGATGCGCTCTGAATGGTCCAGAAGCTTGGGAGGGCTGCTTTTCTAGCTGCCCAAACAGCCAGTCCATTACCTATAATCTGGGTTAGATCTCCTCTTAAGTGCCTTCGGGAATGCATTACCATGACTTCAGTGGGCTCCAGGACAGCCTGAAGTAGACACAAGATTTCATGGTGGCATTTAATGGGGAAGTTTTTTGTAGTTAGGAGTCCCTGTTCTTTTCAGATGGCCCCATGAGCATAAAGAGTTTAAAAATGCATACTTCGAGTCAGTGTAAATACGAACTATTTTCTTTACTGAGTTTTAGGACTCTGGTGAATATGATAACTTCTGCCTCTGAGCCAAGGTATTGCGAGGTAAAGGACCTGACTCTGCAGTTCAGCTGAGACTTACGACAGCTGCCCCATGAGTGCCGTTGAGCACGTAGCTACCGCTATCCACATACCATTCCTCATCTGCGTTGTGTAATGAAGTAGCGCTCAGGTCAGGCCTGCTAGAGTAAGTCTTTCTGTTGTCTCAACACAGAATATGTCAAGTCGATGTCAGGCCCTGTAGGAATTAAGGAAGCTGGGTTAAGAGTTTGACATGTTTTAAGAATGATTTTTGGAGAGTCTAGTAGCAATGCCTGATATTTGGTAAGACGCCCTCCTGTGAGCCAATGATGACCTTTAGTCTTTAGGACTCCTTGCACTTGGTGCAGCATTCCCAGGGTTACATTGGTGGTTTCTTTCACTAGAAGGGCCATGGCAGCCACTGCCCTTAAGAGTCCTGCATCCCTTGGCTCCTGAATCAGGCTGTTTAATAAAGTAAGCAACTGGCTGGATGGAGATCATATCCCAGTGGCTACATCAATGTTTCACTGCTATTTCCTGTTTCTCTGTAGTGAAGAGGATGAAAAGTTTATTGAGGTCAGGTGTACTTACACCTGACATACATTAAAGATCATAAAGTCTTCAAAGGCATTTTATTATTTTAAGTCCAATCTAATGGTTCAGTATTTTACGCAACTGAAGTCTCATACAGTGGCTTACCTCTGACACTGATCCCTGGAATCCATATTCTACAGAATCCCACCATACCTAGGAAGGTTCTAAGTGTTATTGTTGTTGTTGTTGTTATTTTGTCTAAGGAAAGCCAAGCTAGGAAACAGCCTCCTTTCTTTTGTATTTAGCCCAGTGTCTAGGAGTTAAAATGTAGCCAAGGTATTCTACTTACTGTGAAGAAATTTGGGTCTTACCGTGGGAGATTTTATATCCTCAAGAGCCCAGGAAATTAAGAAACTGGACAGTATGATGTCTAAACATTTTTTAATCAGCCTTCAAATAAGTATATCATTGACATATTGGAGGATAGCCCCATTTGGAAGGGAGTTCTCCCTAAGTGCTTTAGCCAAAGTGTTGCCAAAAATGGTCATGATACAGTACAGGCAAGCTGCTGGGACAGAGTAGAGTCAGGGTCCATCCATTCAAAAGTGAACAGGTATTGAGAGCTCAGAACCTCGACATGCCACCTAGTCTATTACTGAGCAGGTTTCAGAGAAAAATAGGTCCAAAATGAATGGTCAAGACAGAATAAGTGGCTCTGGTATCAATCAGAAAATTAACAGGTTTACCTGACATGCCCAAAGTACTTCCCTTGTAATGATGATGGGCTTTTGGGGACCACTGGGAACCTCAGGCCCCATCAGTTGTTCACAGCCATTTACAAGAACGGAGTTGGTCCCTACTCCCTTTGGAACAGGGGTTAACTGGCTTCCAGTGCCTTTTTTGTTTGCCTGCTTCTTTACCTGGTGTTTCTCTTCTGAAGTTGCCAGGGTGGCCCTGAGGTACCTTTGGTCTCACTGTATCTATAACTGTGTCCGAAATTCTGGCCTGTCTCTGGTCTCGCCTCTGGTCTTGCTGTTTTTTTTCTTTCTTTGTTTCCCCTGTCTTGATTGTTAAAGACATGGAAATCAATATTTGTAACTTGATTAGTAGAAGTTTGGGGTCCCCTGGATAACTTCTACAATTTCCTGTGAATGTCAGGTATTGACTGGCTAATAAAATGCTTCCCTACTACAGTGTTTCCCTCCTGCATGGTGGGATCCACACTGATATATTTATGTGGGACATCTAGTAAACACACATGAAAAAGAGCGGGCTCTTCATAGCTCCTGTATAATGTCCTTCATCTCATCAGAGTTCACAGGCATCCTTGTGCATTTCCTCATCCCCTCTATGAGGCGTAGAATCACGAGGTCCCTGCGAACAGCTCCCCCTTGCCCTGCTCGGTAATTCCAATTGGGGTCTTAACAACTGTCATTCCTACCAGATACTGCTTATGTTGTACCACATGTAAGGAGTAAGTATAAACCTGTACTTGTCCCCAAATACAAGCTTTCTCCTCTGGAGTGTAGCAATGGGAGAAGACAACATTCAAGTCTCTCTAGGGAAAATCAAAAGACAGAGACAAACTTTGAAACTTGTCAGTGAACTTGCCTGGGTCCTCTGAGAACCACCCTAAACAGTCTATTCAATGATCAATGTCTGATGGACAAAAAGAGACATGGACTCAAATGGTGCCATTAGGTCCCACTGGCATTTCCTGGAGTGGGCATAAATTTTTCCCCAAGGCCTTAGGACTGGCAGACTCTCGGGGAGAGAAACCGGTGACTTCAATCGCCCACAGGCTCTTGTGGCTGGAACTGGGAGTCAGGTCAGAGGCAATGTCTCCCTTTAGATCACCATGAGGCAGAGCGCCAAGGCTCACATGGCAGTGAGACGGAGTGCAGGCCTCCCAGGTCTGGGGGTTGTCTCTTAAGTACAAGAAGGCCTGACCTCTGACCACTTCTCCTGTCTTCTGCACAGAGATCTAACTATAACTGTTAGATGGTATTAGAATTCAGGTTTTCATTTATAGGTGAGGTTTCCTCATCTTCTAGGTTATATTAAGATTAGGCAGTGTTACCAAAAGAAATACTACTTTTCTTTCTAATATTGTCTAGTTTTAAAGCAGCCCAGTTTTGAAGAACACAACCAAGAGGGGAGTCTCTAAGGAATAAAGAACTATTACCCAGTTTTAATCCTCAGGAGTAGTCCTGGAAGGGGTGAGAGAAGGAAAGGAGTTCAGGATTTTCCCAGAGAGCCCCATTGGGTATGACTGTCCCTGAGAATCTAGCAGACACTGGGAAGGTCTGTAGCATCCTCATCCTTGCCTTGTCGCCCTCTGTCACCATGGCCACTATCTATTATTGTGTGACCCTGACTGGCTCTGGCATTTCAGAGCTTATAGTCCCTACCCCTAGAGTTACAGTTCTAGGAACTGGGATCCCTGCCTCAGTGACTGAAATCCTGAGGGTGAGGATACAGTTAAGTCCCTAGAAATTTGATAAATCTTGTGCTATAATGGGGCATCCAACACTGCGGTATACTCCTCAAGACCTGGCATCATTAAAGTCCCAGGACTTCTGTAAGTCCCATGCCCCTCTAGCCAAAATGGAGCCTCTGAGTTTTAAACAGGTCATGTGGTTCGTGGGGGAAGGGAGAGCTTCCTCCCCCTCTCAGGGGGGACATCTTCCCGTCTCACTTGGAAGGGATCCCCTATCACATTTAATGTACAGGCGGTCCAGATAAGACTCAATTTCATTGATTCATTTGGGAATTGTGTGGATCTCAGAGCATTTAATCAAGTGACAAATTAAATAAACCCATAGTCTGAATTCTCTTTATCTGGGGTCCCTGACCTGATGGTGGAAAGGATGGTACCCATTCTCAATAAGACCATGACAGAGACAGCATGAAGGGCAGGTCCTTTCAGAAAGCCTGCAGAAAAGTGAGACAGATCTGGAGCCCCACCAGTAAAGAAAAAGAGTAGAAAAGTAAGTGCAATTTTCAGTTGCAGATGCAAGGAATCATTCTGTCATTCATGACTTACCAGATTTGTTTGCCAAGAACAAGAAAGGTGCAGAAAAACAAAAACAATTTGATCGAGAAGCTAAAAGTGTTTGCATATAGAAGTGAAGATGAAGATAAAGTATTCAGTGAGCTTGTTCAACCTTCAGCCAGTAGGCCACATTTGGCCAAGGACAGCTTTGAATGCTACCCAACACAAATTACTGGCAATAAACTTTCTTAACACATTATGAGATTTTTCACAATTTTTTTTCAGCTCATCAGCTATCATTAATGTTAATGTATTTTATGTGTGGCCCAAGACACAAATAATTTTTATTTTTCCAATGTGGCCAGGGAAGCCAAAAGTTTGGATACCCCTGTTCCAGAGGAGTAGCTCCCAGAAAGCTTTACTAATCCTGATACTGGGAATTGCCACAGGAGCAGGAGCATTGTGTGATTGTGGAACTATGTGCTTGCTGGGCCAATATTATCTTGAGGTTGGCGGAAACTCCTAGTGCCCATCTACCTACCTTGATCCATGACCAACTCATCCCATCATGGGAGATTTCAAGGGGCAGGCGATCTATCAGCACTTAAGTGCCAGACCCATGCTCTCAATGCAGCTAAAGCCATGCCAGGGTGATACTCAGAATGGAAAAAGATGAAGGGAGTGGGTGAGGGGAGCAGCCTCAGAAAGAAAGCAGAGATCAAAAAGTGGCGTGTGGCTCTGTTCTTACTATGGAAAATTCAGTCTAGATGTTGGCAAAAAAGAATATTTTCATGGTTGCCATAGATGTTGCTGGAAAACACGTCCCATGGGAAAGAATTCAAGGAGGCACAAAATAAACCCATCATGGAGAGCTTTATTAAAAGTAGGCTGACCAGACGTACCATTTTAAAAGGGACAGAAGACAACAGTATTGTCTCATTTCAAATGGTACATATAATCAATCTACTGACACCTTAAATTTAGCCTAGTGAGACTAGGCTGACTATATGTACAGTTTGAGAACGGACAGTACACTCTCAAGAAGTGAGAGTGGATGACTTGGAGAATAGCAACTGCTCAGAATAACAAAGAGGCTTAGGAATGTATTATTTCTAAAGTGAGGGCACAAAATATTGAAGACTTAGGCGTAGCATTATAGGCATTCCCAGATGGGTCATTAATGACCCAATCCTTTCTGTCAAGAGGAGGAATTTTTGGCCTTATTTGGCTCCTGTTGGAATTGCCGTGTCAGCATAGGGGGTAGAGAACAACTTTTCCTAACTTCAACACTAATATTCTATTCTAATTCAATATAATTAGCTAAAGTTCACCTTGAAGGACAAGATGGCACCCTGGATCTGCCAGCGTGGTCACTGAAATTTAGTTCTGACTGGTCTAACTGTTGTACTTTTCCTTAAGAATGGTCTCATCTCCTCCCTCCTTTGTTTTTCCATGCTTCCTCCTTGCCTTCCTTTCTGTCTGTCCTTACAGCCCTATCTTTCCACATACAGCAGCATCTGTGTAAAATTATTAGTATGATTTACAATAATTTTTTTTTCTAACCTATCTTTGTCCTTACTCGGCTACCTTGGCTGAAGAGAGCTTGAGAGGAAGAAGAGGTGAGGGAACAGAAAATATTCTGATCAATCACCAATATTCTCTGGACTTTAGGCATCTTCAAAGCTCCCTTGTCTTGAATACATTTGTGAGTTTTTCTGAGGCACCTCCCCATGTGAAGATCTCTTTTTATGGTTCCTTTAATGAGGTCAAAATTTGTTATCTGGCTATTATTTGAGATATCGCTGATCTTCTGGATCTGTGATACTCATCCAAGCTCTTTTTGCTAGCAGTAAGTGCTTCCTGATGGAATCCCTATGATAATGACCTTCCATCTAGTTCCTTCCCCATGGCTTCTCTGTGGTCTTCTAGCTTCCAATGTAGCTATGGTCCTTCATCAATATTGGAGACAAAATTTGTAGGGTTTAGGGCAAAACAAAAATGCAGGTCATCTTGTTCAAAATTTAAGAATTTCAAGATGGCAACAACAGAGCATTAAGCCAAGTGTGGGTCTTTCTGAGTGTGGGCTCTGCTACACAGATGCTGGGCCCAGCTCTTCACTTCCCTCTAGATGGGTAGTCATAGCTTGTCACAGTCTAAATTCCTCAGGTCTTCCACATGGACTCAACCATGCTTCATTCTGAGTTTCATTCACTACACAGAAAGCCAGGCATAAACTCTCTCTCTCTTCTCTTTGGAATGGGAGAGGCAAATATCAAGTCTTATCTTTCTCTGAGAAAAACATCTTGATCTCATCAGTCTCATTCTTTGCTACAATGAAGGTGAACTGTGAACCAGTGATTGCCAACAATCTTCTTAGTAAATAGGCGCTCTACTGAACACGTGATAGCCTTCCATTAACTGCATTAAAGTTTTCTTTAGAAATTTATCCCCTCCTCTCTCCTTAGACCACTTACTTCAAGTTCATCTTGAAGCCTAAGACCAAGCCTAAGCCATCAGCACAAGACTGTCTCCTCGCTAGAGTCAGAGACTGATGATGAGAGTTGTGAGTGGAAATTCTGAGGAGACTCTTGTCTGTCCCCCTAAGTAAGAAAGAGAAATGATCTGACATGATGTAGAATCTGATGGCCACCATTTTGTGACCCCATAAATAAAATCAATGTATAGAGGCAGAAAAAGATTGAAAGGCTTATATCTTTTGATCCATGAATTCAGTCAGTACAGTAATGCTGAGTTAAATTAACCAATGGTTTGATTCCTTATTTGCTTAAGTTAATTTTGATTAGGTTTTCCATTACAATTTACAACCAAAATTGTCAACTGTCAAATTTACCAACTAACCTTTTATAGTTCATCATTTCAGTTTTATTCCTAAGTAGTAATTACTATAAATATGAACTTTAAACAGTATTAAAATGCTATGTAATTCTAACATTATTTTTTCTATGTCTTCCAACTGTTTTGCTATAATTCAAGATGAGGCGACCAATTACTCCTTCAGGCAAAAGCAGCTAACAGTATGCATATAACTGTATAAGTGACAACAGCAGGCCACATTTTAAAAGCATAATATTTTGCTGCTGATGATGACAAAGTATCTAAGGTCTTTGAACCGTTTACTCATATGTTCTAAAAAATATCAATAAATCAATGTGAACAATTTTATAATTCATTATTTGATGCTAGAAAGCAAAATAGAATGTCATCACTTATATAGCTTACAGAATGTTTTCATATAACTTTAATAGCATCCATAATTTTTAAAGATGGTTTTAATGTTTTGAAATTGTGGCTTTGTCATTAATAACTGTCAATTTTGAAACAAGTAAGAGATAAATGAAGATAAAATTATTAGCAGAAGCAACACAAATAATATTTTTAAACTTGATCTTTTATGTCCTCTTATCCAGTGCAACTAATATGTGAAGTGGAAACTATATTTTCTTCAATGTTTTCTATCCATCAAAGTGCTGATATGTATATATTACCTTTTCCTCATCAATACAACCACTTCCCTAAATGATAGGAGTCGGACCTTACAAAATTGTCTAAAAGAAGGCTGTTCTTAGAACATAAGCAGCATCATGTCGTCTTCTGTTCTAGAGATATTACTACCATAACTATTCATAACCACAGGTTTACATGTGATTTTTGTTATTTTAAAGACAGAACTGAATGAGGCCGCAATGTTGGGGATAATTGTTTAAATGTTCTGCAGCTGCATTTATGAAGTGCAGTCCCTTTGAAGTATAGGATTAATTGTTAAACTATACACCTCAAAGAGGGCACCAAAAGGTGACCAGAGCATGCTAACTGAAATTTTAAAACATAAACATTTCCAGAGGAAGCACAGGTGAATGCTGATAATGTGCCCATCTGGGACCTATTCCTCCCGCCAACTAGCTACAAGTCGTCTTTGAAGTCTAAGGAATCCTTGATAAAAGAAGAAAAAATTTTTTTCAAAATAATGGGTTATGGATATTCTTGGCAAATTGCTCTAGAAATAAACAAATAAAAACAAAAAGATTATGAATCATGAGGTGTTGTAAATTTAAAGCAGCATATTTCTCATGAAAACTCTAAAAGATTCTATGTATGTTCTTCTAACATGAGTAAAGAGCCATATTTTTCTGTGTTAAGAAGCCCCCATGTATAAGACAACTACTACTTTTCTAACCCAACATTCAGAAATGAATACACGAGTTATTCTTGTATATGAGATGACCCTTGATTTTTGGTCTAACAATTTTAGACAAAAGTATGGTCTTATTCAGGAAAAACTATAGTAATCTTTATGATTAAGATAACACTGTCTAAAGAGTTTCTTGAAAGGGCAGAAGGGAAAAAATTGCCATATTTTTCCATGTATAAGATGGCCACATGTATAAGATGACCCCTGCTTTTCTAACCAAACATTAAGAAGTCAGTGCACAAATTACTCCTATGTATAAGAAGACCCTTTGGGGAAGCCGGGATGGCTCAGTGGGTTAAGTGCTCACTTTGTAGTGCTGGGGACTGAGGATCAAATCCCAGCCGTGGCCCTTGCGGACCCATATGCTGAACTGGGGAGTTCCCACTTCTCTCTCTCTCTCTCTCTCTCTCTCTCTCTCTCTCTCTCTCTCTCTCTCTCTCTCTCTCTCTCCCTCTCTCTCTCTCTCTCTCTCTCAAAAAAAGTAAAAAACTACTTAAAAAAAAAAAGAAAACCCCAAAATTTTGTACCAACAATTTTAGACAAAACTATTGTGTTATGCACAGAAAAATACAGTAGGCATTATAGTTGAATACCATTTTGGTGGAGATATAAAAAACTTAATGGCAATGACAGGATTAATTATCAAGTGTGTTGAAGTCTTCCTACCAAAGCCATCCCACACAGACACAAATGATCAAATGATCAAGAGGTTAGCTTCCCAGTATGTGAATCCGAGCAGGCCACTTCCCAGTTTAACCGCCCAGTATTAGCTCCCTACTGCCTGCAGAAGAGGCCCAGACCTTCAGTGTGCTGGACAAAATGTAGTCAAGATAGTGCCGTCTCTGTCGTCAACCTCATTTCCTAACAGATCCTGCCCCTTCCACATATGCATACCCTCTACCACACGCACACGCACACGCACACGCACACACACACACACACTTTAATCAAGCTGAATAGCTTACAAGATAGAGATTTGCACATGCTGTTTTCTTTTGGACATCAACATTTTTTTTTTCTATGAAGGGGCAAATGATGAATATTTTCAGTTATTGAACTATAACCATATAGTTCTAGTTACCTTGCTATTAGACCTAATGAATGGCAATGTGCTTCATCTATGGGTACTGAAATTTGAGTATCATATATTTTACATGTTATAAATATTATTCTCCCCATCTAAATATACAAAAAACATTTTTAGTTCCCAGGCCACACACAAAGAGGCAGTAGGCCAAATTCGGTCCATGAGCCATAGCTCACAAAGCCCTGCTCTTAATGTATGGCTTAGCTTACTTATGTTATGTGCCAAACTTACTTTTTAAGGTAGTCCTGGAATCTTACACCAGGCACAGGGCTGCAATGGTCTCACTAATACATCTCTATAATACATCGTATGATGCCACTTGTTTCAAAAATTTTAATACATTTCACTACTTTCCTCTCAACCTGGCTATGAGCTCTTTATAAGCAGAAAAAGGGTCATGTGATTTTGTATCTCACCAAGCCTTCTACATGTGCAGAATGAATAATTATATAAAGCGATGGGTCTCTAGTTCTTAGACTCCTTTTTCGACTCCAAAATGTTTCTGATGAGTCACACCTCCATGAATAGAAGTATTAGGTACAGCGGACTGGGAGACAGTTTGACTGGGAAATCAGAGCCCTGTCAGTGTCGAATCCCAGGTGCTCTGTCAGTGATAATTGCCATTATAGCCTGGATTAGGGTGTGGTTGACAGTCACTCATCCCACAAACATTCCGCGGCTGCTGGGTGTTAGGATTCTAGCTGGGAATAGGACAAAGATACTCCTTGCCCTGAGGAATTTACAGACTGGTCAGGAAAAAAAGACTTCAAAAGCCAGTCTGATGAGAAAGTACAGAGCTACAGGAACACGGAGC
This sequence comes from Craseonycteris thonglongyai, assembly GCA_004027555.1. Taxonomy (NCBI): domain Eukaryota; kingdom Metazoa; phylum Chordata; class Mammalia; order Chiroptera; family Craseonycteridae; genus Craseonycteris; species Craseonycteris thonglongyai. The sequence continues at coordinate 17,936 of PVKE010019989.1, read as the reverse complement.
AGATGAAGCCAGTCCCGTGGCAGAAGGACTGGTTTAGGACGGATCCCCCAGGAAGTGATATGCACACTAAGACCTGAAGAAGTTCAAGTTAGCTAGGTGAAGAGAGAATGGAAGGGCATCTAAGTACAAGGAATAGCCTGTATGAAGGCTCAGAGGTGGGAGAACCAGAGAGTGTTCTCCACCATTCCCACACTATTAGCATTGGCGTGAACTTTACAAGGGATTCTCAGGAAACAAGCTGCTGTCTGACCCAAGTGGGGTTTCATTACCTGCAAACTGAGAGCAGAGAGTTAAATATTATCCCGGATCCTCCTTAAATACACAAACACCATTTTTAGTTCACAGGCCACCCATAAAAATATATATATATATATATATATATATATTTGTCCTAGATGCTTCCTCTATTCTCTTCTGACTTCTAGTCTTGTCTCATGAGAAGTTCTTCAGATTTTGCTCTTGTGATTTTTCATTTGGGTTTCCCTTATTCATCCCTTGAATTTTGAGCATTGTAAGAGAACAGACATTATTTTCTACACAATTTTTTTCCCAAAGATTTATTTTATTGTTTTTGACAGAGAGAGACAGAGACAGAGAGAGACAGAGAAAAGGAGGAGGACCCAGAGCAGTCTCCATAGTTGTACATCATCAGTTTTTGACATGGTTTCGTTCCACACAGGTGGGCGAGGGCTGCACAGGGCTGGCAGTGGGCTGGGGGCCTCCGCCTCCGTGAGCCAGAGGCCTAACCGGGAGATGAGAATAGAACTGGGGGCCTCCCTCATGGAGGGGCACACTCCAGTTCAGCATAGGGTTCCACACAGGCCAGGATTAGATCCTCGGTCCCTGAGGCTACAAAGGTAGTGCTTAACCCGCTGAGCCACCCCGACTTCCCCTACATAATTTTTATTATCACTACGAGACTGTAAAGAGTCAGTCATTCAAGAAATATTTATGAAATGTCTCTGTATGCCATGCACTGTTCTAGGTTCCTAGGACGCGTCATAATAAAACAAATCAAACTCTGCACTGGTGAAAGTTGTGTATGGAGACAAATGGGTGATAATACACACTGAAATAAAGAATGAGTAAATTATGTATTAAACATTTATGAGGGAGGGTAATGGAGGCCTGAGGTCTAGCTTAAATTTTAAATAGGAATTCCAGAATAGATCTCATTGCCAAGGAGACTTTGAACAAAGATGATGGCTGGGAGGGAATTATCCATGGAAATATTTTCAGGAAGAGAGAACAGCCATGCCAAAATGCATCAGGAAGGAACAGGTATCCTTCCATGAACTCCAGGCAGGACCTAGAGGCAAAATAATGAGGGAAGAAGTTGCAGGAGGTGAGCTCAAAGATATAACCAGGAGCAGGACACAGGGAGTCAGATCCTGGAGGGTTTCTTTGGACCTAATAACCATGTGGCTTTTATTTCTGACTCAAAGAGAGAGCAGTGCAAGGATGTGAGCAGAGGTATGACATAACCAGACCCATGTTTTACAAAGGCAGTTTTGACTGTGGGTTTAAGATGAAATGGGAGGGAGCAGGGCTGAAGCAACAATGGTGATGAAGAGGCCATGGTAGTAATCCAGGTGAGACATGAGAGGCAGGAGGGGCTGTGGGATTCTGGAGAGCTTCAGAATGAAATCACTAGCCTCTCCTGACTGTCTGCATATGAGGTAGAAGGGAAAAAGATAAGGGTGACTCTAAACATTTGGCCAGAGAAACTAGGAAGTTGCTGTTGGTTGACTAAGATGAGGAAGTCTCCTATGGAGCACATTTGGGGAACAACTCAGAAGTTGGATTTGCTGAGAATTAATTTTTTTTTAGGTTAAAAAAAAAATTATTGAGAGAAGGTGAAAGAGAGAGAGAGAATAGGGGAGGGCCTAGAGCAGTCTCCATAGTTGTCCATCACAGGTTACGACAAGGTTTCATTCCACACAGGTGGATGTGGGATTATGTGGGGAGGGAACCAAACTGGGGGCCTTCTGCATGTGAGGCAAGAGCCTTCAGCGCTGAGCCATCTCAGCAGTTACCAGTTGGGCTGCAATTCAGCATATAGGTTTCTAGTTCCACAGGCCTGGGCTGGGGTTTGGGATTGCAAAGCAAGTATTCAACAGTTGAGCTATCCTGGCATCCCCAATTTTTTTTTTTTTTTTTTTTTTTTTTAGATTTTTAAATCAAGATATCATAAGCAATTGAATATATGAATCTGTATTTTGAAAGCGAGCTCTGAGCTAGAAATATAAATTTGGGCATCTTCAGAGTACCAACAGCCAGTAGGACCGGAGACTGGGTGAGGTCACAAAGGGAATGAATAGAGACTGAAAAGAGGAGACTCCTCTGCCTGAAGCCCCTGACATTAGAGTGATTTACTGGCATTGTTGCTAAACTAACTGATTCACAGGCTGACTCAGGCAAAAAGTAAGACAATTATCCAAGTAATATATTATAAATGTAAGTCTTAATGTCTTCTATATTATAACAAATGGTAGTGCATATTATAGAAAATGTGGTTTGAAGCATGTTATATTATCAAAAATAAATCTCTTTTCATCAATGACACACACACTAATGAAAAATTTATACACACACACACATGCATATATATATATATTTCAAAAGGAAGGTAATGCAGAAAACTTTATTTGGTAACTCTAACTCAAAATTATAGCCTAGATACAAAACAGGAACAAGAGATACAAGGTCAAAAACAAAAGCTGATTGAGTCTGGTAGGAAAAGATTATGTGTCATCTCTCCACTTGGTGAGGGGTTCAGAACCCCGGAAGCAGTGTTGAAAACTGAAGAGCAGGAAGAGATCAAAATTTCTTCTCCCAACATAGCAACACCTTCCCTCCTTCATTTGCAGTCTTAATATAAAAACTGATTGTGCAGGAATCTAATCCCAAGGTCTGTATATCAGAAAAAACAATTTTTTAGAACTATTTCTGACATATTTTGGGAAAACATTTCCCATGCTCAAATAAGTCAAGTTCAATACCAGTGTAACAACACAAACATGACCCATTGCCAAAATGTGAATATTGTAGCCCATTGTCCAGAGGGTGCATCACCCCAGGGCAGCAGCAATAACTGGCTGCCCACAGCCCCAGGGTTCACCTTTCCAAGATCAACTTCCTGCTCCTCCCGAAAGAGCACTGCCCCTTCCACTAATGCACAATGCAGGATCAAAGGGGGGAAATGTTCTGGAAAAGGAGGGGAAGGAGCATGAAAAAAGCATGAGTGGGAGTTCTCACTATGCACTGAGGGAAAATTGCACTGCACTTCAGCAGAAACCTTTGAGTAGTACTCAAAGATAGAAAAGCAGTGTGTTCTACCAGAGTGCTGAACATTTGGAAAGAAAGTTACTTATATTGTCCTCTTCTGTTTCTGTGGGCTTTTTGTTGTTGTTGTTGTTGTTGTTGTTGTTTGTTTTTTGCTTCTTTTTAAATTACAGCCCTGCGATTTACTAGATCTGAAGGCCCTTTCTTCCTGACAAGGTAAGACGGCTTTTTCTGTAAGGGAATGGAGTGTTGTTAGAATAAGAGACTCAGTGTTAAGTTCTTGGGTTCTCTTCTTAGTTCTGACTGTTGTGCTGGTAAAGCACTATGTCTGGGACCCTAAAAATATAAGCTATAAATGTGTCAACTCCACTTACTCATATAGGCTACAGGAATGTTGCTACCTCTTGGCAGAATAAGATTAGCATCATTACAGTGCATACAAGCTGGTTGTAATTTCTAAAATTAAAAAACAAAACAAAACAAAAAACTGCACAAGTTGGGAGCAACATCCCCTGAATGGCAGAAATTGAGTTCACTCTGGAAACAATTGTTTAGACAACATTTAATCGGGTCCATTACCACTAATATACTACTGACTAGTACTTTACATTTCAAAAAGTTCCATATTGTATAATTAGGGGGGAAATGAGCAAAAAATTCTGTTTTTTACAATACTAATAGTTTAATATTCTATAAAGTGAAAATGACTGAGCCAAAAAATAAATAAATAAATAAAGATTGAGATATTCTTCCACACTTATAAAGCCACTTAGGCAGGCTCTGAATAGTCTAGGTGTTCCCTTTCACTTTTGATTCAGAAGAGAGGTGTACCAGATTTCAGTCTGCTTTCTTATTCTCATGAAGTAAAATATTCTCAATCAAATTCTTTAAATTAATTGATAATTGGTATTATTTCTTAAAAATCTATTTTTGTGTGTTAAACTCTGATTCTTCTCTACTTTTGTTTTTGTTTTTTAACAAATGAAATTTTATATTTATGTACATATCTCAAAAAATATACACTAACAAAGCAAGTACACGTTGAGATTCCTTTTTCAATCAGGGAGCATAAGAAATAGCCCCACAAATGAAAAAAAATTTTCCAAGGGTGTCTTACTCATTGTCAATGGCAAGAAATTCCCCATGGACTATTCCTGAATGTTGAGTTCAGTCTAGCTTAAAATGACTCACATATGTATCAGTTCATTCAGAATTCTACTCCATAGACTACCTCTCATGCTTGCTAGAGTCATGGCATCATTTTCCTTCTTAATATATGCATTAAAAATAAGCAAAATTTTAAGTTAACCTAATAAATGTTTTCATGTTCTGAACCTGCAATGTAATTTTTATACATAACTAAGATATTAGCTTTATTGAATTCCTTCCACATCCAATAATTAACTGATGCTATTTTTAATAAATGTCATGCTTTAAATGTGATATACATTGTTAATGCTAAAAACAATTAGATGTGAAAGGAATAAACTATGTTGGGTATTGCTATTTATAATTTTAATTTCTTTAGTGTAAAATGTCTTTTCTTGACTCTGTATTATATTCAACAAATGACTTGAAAAGTAAATTTCAAGGAGGTCTTTTGGATTTGTGTATTTTTCTTTATTTTTAATATCTTCTGATTTATTTTAGAACAGAGAGAAATTGTCAAAGATACAGCCTTTCATTTTAAAGGAATTTTCTTTTCTCATAAATCTCCTACCATTCTAATGCTAAAAGTACAAAAAAAAAAAAAAAAAAAAAAAGATAGCAAATTTATCTATCCTCTTTTTTGATCACAGCAACTTTTAAACTTCAACTTTTATTTAAACTAAATAGTACCACAGCAAAAGATTACAGGAGGAGTCTTTGAAAAGTTGGTACCTGGTATAATGAGCAGTAGCTACCTGAAGTTTAAAGAGCAAGACTCACTTATATCTTAAGCTTGCTATGAAGAGCAGTAAATAATGATTATAAAATGCTTGGTAAATGCTTTTAATGTGACATATAAATGCTCTGTAATAAAAGAGTCCTCTAGCAAGGTACAAGGGGACCCTGTGCTGGTAGAGGTGTTGGCCTTCAGATGAATAATAACTGTGATTAGTAAAACACTCAGCTTCTCTGAGACAGAGATATTAAGCCATTTTGCTAAATTTGTTACCTCCAAATATGGGAAAGTTAGTCTTCATTTCCTCTTCCAAAACTTGACTTTTGATTGAGGACAGTGATGCAAATACTTGCTCCCTGACACCATCCTGGTGAATCATGGCTGTAGAAATTGCAGGAGTTTAGAAAGTAGATTGTCTCTTTCGTTGCATTAGTACTGGAGGCATTTACCAGCACACTGTCTGGTTCTCAAGCCACGCACCACGCCTCTTTTCCTTAGAGTCTGTCTATTCTTTTCTTGTGAATTTCATATTCACTGACATGTTTCTTTGTTTCAACATAAACCCATTCTCCCAAGTCTCATGAAATAACTACCTTTGCCGCCTCTCTAAATATAAGCAGACATGCATTCTCAAAACCACAAATAGCACTCTTAAGCCTTGGCATTTTGTCTGAAAAACATTGCTTTTAATCAGTAAAATTAATCATTTATTGCCATAAAAATAACCTCATTTTTAATTTTATGCAGCAAACTTTTAGACTAATTTTTGCTTAAAGTTACAGATTTCAGCCCATTGGTAAGTTATTTAAAAAGACATGTTCATATATCTTTATAGCAATTTATATATTTATTAAAAATACTATAACTTGTCCTGTGATTATACTGTACATGTTAGTGATCATATCAGCATAAAATTTAAATAGTTCATCCACCCATATCACTAATGATCTTTATGCCTCATATTCTCGTTTTCATTGCATAAAATCTTTTTATTCAGTACTCTAATCATTTTATCTAACTTAATGCCTTATTTAGGTTAGTAACAATTAAGATTCTCGTGTAGAAACTTACAGGCAAAGGGAGGAGGAACTGGAGGGAGATGACAAGTGCATGCTTCTCCATGAGACAGAATAGTTTTTTATTTACTGCAGGGAGGCATGTTTCAAACACATGTACACACCAAGAAATTGCTATGTACTCCCCCTTTGGACTTATTTATCAATTTGGCTAACACTTAGTTGGCATCTTCTATAATCCATGTTCCCTCCTCAGTACAGGTTAAAACTTTCAGAAATGAAAGCTGTTGGAAGAAATATGTTGTGCATAGAATCACGAGAAAACCTCATGAGATAGAATCCCATAAGTGTCATTCAGTTTTACCTTAGTGCTTCTCAGCCAATTTTGCAACCTTTGGAAAATTAATTTTCCCAAAAGAAATCTTCGTGAGAGATCTTGGATAAGTCATTTAAACTTCCTGGGTTTTGATTTTTCTATGTATATAATCAAGCAGTTGACTTGTGAGAAAAAATTTAAATATAAACTACACAGAATATTGTTTTGTCAAATGCTTTTTTATACAAGGCTAATCAGTTTATATCACTATCTTTAACATACAATAGCTAAATCAGCAATGTGACAAAAAATGCACAAAGATTGCAAAGGTGATACAATAGCTTTCCAGCCCTATGCATTAACTACAGTTTTGGTAGAGCCAAGTCATGTATGTCCTTGGGTCCTGTAACAGTTACATTTCCACAGACGTTAAAGTATTCTCAACACTCAACTAACCTCTTATCTCCTACTTCCACAGTAAAATGATGAACTATATTTCTATCTGCTCTATAAAAATTAAAAAGACTAAAACCTTTGAGTATGGGGAAGAATTTATGGACATGAAATCTTCCATTCACGTTGACAGAAATACATCTATTGCACACCTTTGGACAGCAATTTGACAATAGTTAGAACAAGTAAAAATACTTATGACCGATGACCATGAGCAGTTTCATCACAAGGGAAACATGATGCACAGGGAGGCTCATCCCACAATGTTTTATGTGATATGGTTTGGAATGAAAATGAAATACTCCAAGTCATCACTGAACATTGGAGGAGGTTATGAAAATATCGTATGCTTTGTGAATATCATTATTAGTGCATGATGGTTAAAATTAATGAAATAACTGCATGTGTGTTTCTTAGCATGTGATCTTAGTGGAGAAAGCAAGTGTTAGGAGGATCCATCAAATGTGAGACTGAAGCATATTTAAAACAATATTGTCTACTGCTTATGTCTCTTGGTATGTAGGTAATATTGGAAAGGTTCTTATCAGATGCAAGCAGGTTGTTTAGTTTCTGAGGAAGAAAAGGCAGGGGTGGGGGGCACAGGAATGAGGCTGCAATGAGGGTGGCCAAAGGAATAACAGGTGTTATATACAAGGTATATACATTATTTTTCCCTCTTCTCCCTTCTTAAGAGAACTAATGCATTTTTTTTATTTTTTAAATTTATATACCCATTTGTTATTCCACCTCCTCACCCCCCACAAAAGTATGAATGCATACCTTTCCTCTGTAATTAAAAAAAAATACATAAATAGAAAAAGATACAGGCAACAAGTATTGCAAAATGTTTAACAACTTTAAATGTGAGTGAGTAGAATATAATGTTTTTCTATGTGTCTTTGTACTTTCCTGTATTGGAAAAAAAAATTTTTTTAAGTGAGAAAAAAACGTCAATTCTAGAAGGAAGCTATCAACATTCTGGTTTCGCTGGCGCGCACGCACACACACACACACACACACACACACACACACTCACACACACACACCACCCTCCACCATTCTTTAGCTATGAGATTTGGAGCAGATCACTTAACCTCTGAAGACCTCAGCTGCCTCTTGGGGGTAGTGATACCTTACCTCCCTGAAAGCCAGGGGTTGAACCAGATGGTCTCTTGAGATACTTTAGTTCTCAACACCACAATATCAGCTTTACCTGCCTCTCCACAGACAGAAGTCACAAATCTCACTGAAACTCCCCTGCCTTCAGTTATCACTGGATGCTGAAACCCGTTACCTGCACCAGAGAGCCTGGAAGTTCACTCTCTGTCTGAGCTGGCTGGGTGGCTGAGACCCCTACCAAAGCTTCCTCTCAAAGACAACACAGACGCTGGGGACTTCAGGAAGGAGACAGGGAGACAGAGGAGAAGGAATGTTAGCACTGGGGATGGTGGGGGCCAGAAAGAGGGAAAGGGGAAAGCAAAGAAACAGCTTGAGATGGGCAGAAAATCAGACGTTAGGAAGTATAGAGGACAAGCCAGAAAAGGTAGTTTTCTAAGCTGACATTTCAGCAAGTATGTCATCCAAGTGTGAACATGACGGCTGTAATAGAGAAAGAGCAACACTACTTGCTTCTGAGCAAAAGCAGAAAGATAAGAACTGTCAGAAATGCACTATTCTCATTGGCACTGATTCTCACAAATGCAAACACCTGCATGCTTTGTGTGTCTTGGTGCAATGATGTTACCCACGCGTCATGTGAACCTAACTGCATCACGCAAGCTCTCTGCTTCCACTGCCTTCATTTTGTTCCAGCATCATGCCATCAATTTAGAAGGGAAAAATAGGAACCACTTACTTGTGGTGCTTAAGCCTAACAATTGAGAAGATTTGTTCATACAAGTTTCTAAACAGCCCAGGAATTTTTTTTTTTCCCATTTCATATAGTAGGAGAAAGAATGTGGAATAATCACTCTCTGTTGCATATTATTTATATCATTCTTTTGTATAAATATAAAAAATTGTATTCTCATACTTTTAAGTTTTATAAACATTTAAATATTTAAAAATTTTAAATCCCCTCCTCACCCCATCCCAACAAGTATGTTGGTTACAATGGCAATTAAGTCAATATTAATTTCTGATCATCTAAAAGTAACTGTTAGATTGAACAAGAATTTAAAGAATTATTTCTCGACCTGAGTTATAATAAGCTCTCTTTAACAGCCAGCAGTGCGTGTATAATATGTAACAGTAAGAACTAGACAGGAGTTATTTCAACAAATCCCAGGTGACTGGCTTCGAGTGAGTGTTTTAAGTGGCATTTCACAACATGAGAGCTTAGCTCTATGAATGACTTTTCTCCACTGATTTAAAAACTTATTCACCAGATGTAGGTTTCAACTGCACTTAGATATACCATTTTCATACATATAATTTTCCCCTCAGTTCTCAAATTCCACCATAAAATGGGAAGAATGATACAGACACTATTTCTTTATTTGGAATTTAATATGTAAGATAGAGAGTTTTGGTTTTTTTTTCCTTCTGGAAAAATGTGAATCCACATTGTTCTAACAGTTGGAATTATTCTTCTCATGCCAAACCTATAACAGAGCAATAAAACGTGTAGCAATTGGGTGGAGCTCCCCAGATTCCAGAAGTCTGTGAAATTCAGAGGCCCCCAAGTTTAAAAAATAAAATGTCTGTTTATTTTGTCCTTAACACATTTCTAATTTGTTTTTGCAGATTGTTCTTTATTAACAAGGGAAAGCTATTTTTGTATTGTTGCCAAGAGACTTCAGAAACCAGCAGCCTGATCAAAATAGAAACTTCCTATAATGAACAGTCTTGCTGGTTCAAAGAAATTTAATTTTATAATTTTTTTTCCAAAAATGTATATTAAGGGCAGTTAAGCATTATTGACACGACAGTGCAGCTCTGGAATCTTATACTAAATCAGCCTGCCCTACTTTCATTGCTACATCGGGCAAGGTAAAGAACAATACTTTTCTCTTTGAGACACTATAGCGCTTTTGAAAACACTGACAGATTTAGGTATTAGTTTCAAATGCTATTTGTTCAAGGGTGCTTTAAAGATGATAGGTTAACAAAAACATAGTACAAAATAAAAGTCTGAGACATTGACAATATAACCTAATTTACCATCAATTCTAAAATAGAGTTTGAAATATATATTTTTCTTTTTTTCTGAAACTTCACATATACCAGGTAGGAAATAAGTTGTCAGTGATATAAGCTGTAATATTATGAATTCTTCTTCCACAAAAAAAAAAACCTATAAAATGTATTTCTTCTCTTAAGTGTTCTACATTAAGAATACTAGATATTTTTCTAATAATATTCACCAAGTTACTATATCTTATAAGATATAGTCCTGTAATTTCACACTCTTATAATAGTAAATTTTATTGTATTAATTTGTAAATGTATTATTATTTAACTAATCATTTACTAATTATTATATTTATTATTATTATTATGTTCATAGTAAAGTATATTACATTCATTAAGAGGTATTAATAATTAATTACATTATATTCACTTGATAAAGTTTTGATGATATTTATGATAAAGCCTGCTCTAATTCATATGTACTAATTTTGTATGTTCTTTAAATCTCTAGACCTACAAGTTTCTTTGAAATTGCTTTATCAGCTTTATCTCAGCTAGAAAGTCATTGTTATGAAACAGAAGAGAAAAACAAATTCCTGTGTCAAATATGTTAAAAGGTAAGTAATTAAAAATACATTATTGGGGGAAAGCCGGGACGGCTCAGCGGGTTGAGCGCTCGCTTTGAGGCCATGAGGACCGAGGATCGAATCCCGGCTCCGGCCCAGGCAGGACCCACATGCTGAACTGGGGAGTTCCCACAGTTTGGTTCTCTAACTGTCTCTGTCTCTGTCTCTCTCTCTATCTGTCAAAAAGTAAAATAGAAATAACTATGCACTG
>PVKE010019988.1:17790-28033 GCA_004027555.1 Craseonycteris thonglongyai | reverse complement strand
AAAGGAATTTATTAATTGACTTGACCCTGGGATTTGAGCTAATTATTAGCAAGGGAGAACAGATTATCCTCGTTGACTTGGTCAATTCAGAAACTATTCCTGAAACAGGGGTCAATATACAAACTATTGCTATTATATAATGGGGAAAGCTTAGAATAGATGTTGAAGATTTAACCAAATATTAACTATAGTACAGTATTCCTCTTTAACTGCTCAACATCCAAACTTAACTCCTCGAATGAATACACACCCTTAAAATGCTCATACCAGCATGAAATACATTCACTTTACCCCCGAATGGGACAACTCACAGTCTCCACTGTTTTGATTCCAGGTCTATGGTTGAGTTGCTATGGCTTCTAGATGTGGCTTCTCATTGTATTTAGGCTAAAACACTGTTATTACCTATCTTCAACATATTTAACATAAAGTAGTGGAGAAAATACTGAATAAGCACAGTGAAAGTTCTGTTTGAAAAGGGTGATGGCACATGTGGTTCATTGGTATGTAGCATAAACCACAGCCGCTGGTTGGAAATAGAGCTTTCTGACCTGGTAGTGTAGTGACTTCTGGTGTTACACATCTCAACATCTAATTCTGCTCTCTGGAATAGACTCACTGGTCAGTCCTCTATCATTGCATTGTGGATGAAAAAGAAGTTCTATGGAAATGAACCTCCCAGGGTGAACTGATCATGAACTCCTAACTGGGTAGGTCATTGTGGGTAGTCACGTTCCCGGCATATAACTTCTTTACTAAAAGGCTTCTCTTTGCCTTAAGCTGGCCTGTCTGTCCATTGTTTCTGTGTATCTAGATAAACATACCTTTGAAATATCCTTTTTCCAAACCCTTCTTCTCATATGTGAGCACCTTTTTAGACTCCTCCTTCTACAGAATGACCACCCTCAAGAGAGCACATCATTTTAACAGTCCTGTAATTTGATCCCCACCTTGCTTTCTCCCACCTTCAGGTTCCCTCCTTAATCTCAAATGCATAAAAGAAATTGCAAACTTTCTCTGGGCCATTTGAGACCTTGTTCCCTGGCATATGCTGACAGTTTGGCTCAAATACACTCTTACAAAAATTCTCTACAGGTTTAGAAGTTTCTTATGTCAACACCATGCCTTGCCTGATGGGGAGATTACTCTTCTCCATTGTCTTTCATATGAGATAGACATTGGGCATGAGGCCTTTTCGGGGGCTACACAGCTTTAGTAGCTCGCTCCCTGTAAATTGGTGTCCAAGGGATTTAAGATTTAAGTCATAGCCCTCTGTGCCACACTCAGTTCTTATGTATTTGCAATTTTCTCTGTATAGTATCATAGAAATAGATTTCATTGAAGTTAAGGTTTTTAAGTTTGGGACTTTGGTCTGCTAGCAACAAGTCTCTGTTTCTTAGAATCTTGGTTTAATAGCTTTGATCTACATTTGGCCTGTCCCAGGAAGATATTTTAAGTAGTAGTATGGGTTGATGGTCATCAATATGTTGTATCCTTTTCAGGCAGAGAATGGTTACTAGGAGTGCCTGAGTCTCAACGTTTTGTTTTGCTTTTAATTTGGTTCCTCAACCTTGTATACTTGCAAACCCACCTCTCTATCTGTACCAGCATTAATATTTATTAATGTAGAAAATTCAATTTTTTTCACCTATAAGTAAGTCCATCATTTTGGATTGCAGAAAGAGGTTTTCTTAATGAAACTATTTTTTCTTCCCTCTGTGCTTAAGTGGGCTATATTTAACCTGTTTGTCTTGTAAGACTTAATTGATAGCCTCAAGAAGTGTTAAAAACACTGTAAACACATTTCTTACCAAGTCCCTAATTGGTATAGCCTTCATAGACACATAGAGTGAGTTTCTGTATAAAAGAGGCTGTAGTTTAACTGGCATATTCAATATACTATAAAACTGCCAGGAAAAAAAATAGTAGAAGAAATAGTAGGGTCTTCTCTGTTTTATATGCTTCATCTTCTGTTAAACCAGTATGTTTTTTGTAGTGCCTCTTCTGGTATCAGAATCTGTATTGGTTAAAAATGCACTCAATTGAAAACAAGAGAATTTTTACAGTGGGGGCACAAGCCACAGTTCAATCAGGGCTAAGTATGAGCCTCAGGCTGAAGTGATTCAGGGTCATATGTGGCAGCCAAAATAGTCCAGCTGGAGATAATCCTGGGAGATTATAATCCTGGAGCTGTCAGAGGCCATCATGTGAAGCCAGAGAAAGAAGCCAACTCAGTGGAAGACAGAGCCAAGAGCTGGAGAGAAACCAAGTTCTGATGACATCATTGGATCTCTAAATCTAATCACATATGAAGCCAGCATTATTTCTGGCCTCTCTCAACTAAGTGAATCAATAACTTTATTTTTTTCTTCTTAAACTTGTTTGAAGTGGAATTTCTGTCCAATTCAACAGGTTATAATGGCTTCTGGGTTGATCTTAATAGTTGGACTACAAGAAGTGACTCAAACTCACCTAATGAAATAATTTTAGAGATGAAAGGTACAGTGATGATTATTAAATTCAATTGCATCATTCCCTACTCTGTTTTTCTTAGTTGTTTTACTTACTTTCATGAAAGAGTTTCCTTCATATGTGTAGTGATCTTTTGTTTTTATGAATTCTTAATCTTGAGAGACAAAAAGCCCATGGGTATGGTTGGATGTGTTTCTCTGTGTGTTGGGATGGCCGGCTATTTTTGCTGAGGATACTAAAATGTATTTTTCTGTCTCTCTTTTCTTCAGTAGAATATACTCTCTTTAGATAAGTATCCTTTAACATCCAATCTTCTCATTAGGGTCTTTATTTTCCTCTGTTGAACAGCATTAAAAATAAGAAATATTAAATTTTTGGTGAGGTGTTACACATTATCTCAGAGTTAGAGAGGCCTGAAGTGACTGAAGAGTTATGTAAATACACTTTTTTTCCTGCCCTTTTGGTAAATGAGGATTTATTTTGTTTTAATTTGTAGTTGAGTGTCTGTTATTTTGGAGACTGGGAATTTTACAATTACCTCTTCAAATAAAAATTGATCAAGGTTGAATATCAAAGGAAATAAAGAAAACCTTTCAAATACATTTGGTTTTAGAAACTTCAAAAATACACTCAAGCTAGTAGGTGCTATTTCTAATTAGACTTTACTATCTATTTCTCAGTATTTGCTAACATACAGCTGCATGAGAAATAAATGAACTAAAAGTTGTAGGCTACTATTAGGAATATCAGTGGATTAATATTTTTTGTAAAATATCAATCAAACCCTGAACCTGAATATAATTTATTTATTAATTCTATAAGTTCAATATCTACTTATGTTTTCATTACTACTTACACTTTATGTTTTGTTTGCTTTCCTTAGTGGTTTTTCTTTGTTAGTGTACTGTAAGATCTAAAGTTATGTTTATTAATGACAGATATTTGTATCAATTGGTGTTTAGAGCAATAATACATAAACATTTATGTATCATTGATGATTGAAAAATTTCAAAATAAAATAAATTGTAAATTAGCTTTCTAATGCTACTTGTTTGAATTCTGTGTTATAATTAAGCATAATTTTTTTTTCTCTGAGATAACTTATGGGAGACAAAAGTATCACAATCTATGTTTTTAAGAGGGTTTGTATCTCAATGCATTTAAATAATAAACTATGAGCATTATTTATTAAAATCAAATGTCTTCTTCATGCATGTATGAGGCAATCATCATTAGTACTCGTAATTAAGCAATCATGTCCATAAGCAATCAGAAACCAATTAGTATCATGTTCAAAATGTGAAAACAAAAATAATAATAATTGAATTAGGGAAATGTGCTTTCATAGGTAAGGAATAAATTCTTTATTCACTGGTAGATGCACAAGTTGATTTTTTTTATACTTTTCTAGAATTATATATCAGATTTTGCTATAAACCATAATATATCAGTATTTTAGCCATAAATATCTGTGGGAAAATTGTGTAGTCATGAATATTTTTTTCTTATTTCTATAAATGTAATATAAATTTTATCAATAGAAATCTATTTGGAAAACATGAATGGCAGATCTTTTACTTTGCAATGCAAACAATATCTAACTTAGATCATTTTAAAGCCTCTCAATTTGTGGATTAAAAAAACATTTAGACTGACACTAATATTCACTTTGTTAGAAATAGTCACACAATGTTTGCTCACTAATTTGTTCAATAAGTTCAGCTGTGATTTGCTACAGGACAACTATGCAGCCTTACACAGAAGAGTTGTATCTGACCAAGTTACATGAGAAATGATATTGTAATCACCCCAATACTGCATGTGTAAAAACAACCGTAGGCTGTTCTACTAAATACAACCTGTTAACACTGGTATATTGGTATCATATAAGGTATTGACCCTCCTCAAAAGGGAAAAAAACTCTCCCTCCCCCTCCTCCCCCCTCTCCAGGTAACCACCGAACTGTGGGGGGAGGTGGGAATGGGCACCGGATATATGGGGTTGGAGCGGAAGCTGATTCTGGGTGGTGGGCACATAATGCGATGTATGGGTGATGTGATGTGGACTTGTACATCTGGAAACTATCTAATGTTACCAACCAATGTCACCCCATTAAATTTAACAATAATAAATGAATAAATAAATAAAGGGGGGAAAATCCAGAGAGTTTTACCCATTAAAATCTAATTAATGGAAATTACAATTATTATTTGTACCCAGGGCTGGCTGGCCTCAGGCACAACCCTGAAGTTGGCATTTGTTCTAGGTCCTGTGCAAGGTTTTGCGCTTAGTATGTGTATGTTTGGTCATTCCATCATTTCAGTAAAAATTATTTCTCTTCTTGTATCAAAGTTTAGTTCTTTGATTTGTGATGTGGATTTCATTGACTTTTTCTCTAGAATTCTTTGGTGTTATTCATTTCTCCTCTTCCACTGAAACCTTTCCTTTATAGCACATTTGATTACCCCTCTTTTTCCAAGTGGTAACCATGATATTTGTTGCTTTTCTAAATAAAGACTTCCAATATTGTAGTGAATGTGATGATTTTCCACCAATAAACTTTTTTTTTAAAGATTTATTTATTGTTTTTGACAGAGAAAGAGAGAGATACAGACACAGAGAAGGGAGAGGGCCCAGAACAGTCTCCATAGTTGCACATCATCAGTTTTTCCACACAGTTCCATTCCACGGTGGGGGCCGGGCTGCACAGGGCAGGAACTGGGCCAGGGTCTCACCCCAGTGAGAACTGAACTGGGGGCACTCCCCAGTTCAGCATATGGGTCCACACAGGCTGGGGCTGGGATTCAATCCTTGGTCCCCAGGACTGCAAAGAGAGCTCCTAACCCACTGAGCCATCGCAGCTTCCCCTAAACTATTTTTTAATGTAAAAATTTTTTGACTATGTCTTCTAAAAATTCTTTAATAAATATTCTGAATTAGAGCCTTTAGAGGTTTGAAATGATAAATATCTCTTCTGATTTGATAAAACTCTCAAACAATGAGGATTGTAGTATTGCATCAAGTAATCTCTAGTGAAATCAGAAAAATGCATCTCATGTTATATATTAATAGCAAACTTGAAGGAATCATACTATCTTTTCTAGTTTTTATATAAATATGGGAGAAGGGAAATAGTATAAAACCAAAGTAACGATGTTGATTAAACTTTAGAGGGGATTATGCTAGTCAGTGTGTAATTGTCTTTGAATGGTTGCTGTAAGGTCAGAAGTTGATATTTCCTGGTAGGGGCTTTGAAGTACCCAAAATTACCCTTAAATTGATTTATTGTGTAGGTCAATTGTTTGTTAATTTGTTTATTTTTTGTGTAGCTGTCTAGGTCTGTCTCAGTACAGCATTTAATAATATTACTATAACTTTTACCACTTGTTCTTTTTTGTATACTCTCTTACTGGATAGAATATCAAAATGTTGAAACTATCACCTATGTTCCTTAAGTAAAAAAGGTCCAGACCAGTAAACAGAGAATTATACTTATTGTACATTTTTATTGATGTTTTAATGTCCCTTTAGTACTGAGCTCATCTATCATTTCCTTGTACCATGTAAAGTAAGGAGCAAGTAACTGTTCCATATGTTTCATCATTAGGCTAGCTGTTTGTTTCTTGTAAACTGCTGTTTTGAATTTTTGGAAAATAAGAGCATATGTAAGAAGACAGTTCCCTTTATTTAACATACAAATGTTTATAATACTTTTGGGTAAGTTGTGGATTTCTTTGAGTTTTAATGACTTGAAAAAGCTTGGCATTCTAATTCACCTGCTTGCAGGTTCAGTGGTACAGTAAATAAACAATTTAGAGATATGTAAGAGAATTCCTCCAAATTAATACATTTTATGACATATATTAACCAGCATTTCAAATGGATGATTACATGTTGCAGAAATTAAAGTGTGAGTGCTTGGAGTTACAACTTTACGTGAAAGTTGGGGTCTGGAATATGTGAGTGCATTTAAGTCCATTGTTACATGGTAGGAGGGTTGGAAAGTACTATGCCAGATTTTCTTAACGTATAATAGAAGAAGAATAGGCTACTTATTTCAACTACTATGAGCCTACACATAAAGTAATTGCTCATCGTGAAAAGTCTTTCTGCACTTTCAAACCTGCAATATAAACATCCCCAATGACTTTCACGTGCTTCTTCAATCTGCAATTGTCTAAAAGTAACACTACTTTAGAAAAGTCTAAATATTAATTAAAAATTTTGTATTGGGCTATTATGTTTAAAATTCTAGGCATGCGATAAATGCTTGTTAAAATGATTATTATGAAATCAATTAAAGAAGTAGAATTATTTAATCCTTGAGGTGACAAAAATTGGCCAGTTGCCTCAGGAACTAAGCTATGGAACCATGGTTCTTGCTGTCTTCCGGCTGTGGGCAATGATAACGAAAGGCAGCTGATGGGGCAGAAGGCTGTAGCTTTGCCAGCTGTTTAGGAAAATAAGGAAAATGATAAAAATACACATACAGCCTCACTCTTTCTCTCTCTGTCTCTCTGTCTCTGTCTCCCTCTCTGTCTCTCTCATATGAACATTGCAACACATATTCTTGCCCCACCCCCCTCCCCACCCAAATCACATCACCTAAAGTGGTGGAACTAGTCCATCTTTCCCCCAGTATCTTTCAGGTTGCTATGAAGCTCATTTTAATTTATTTGATAATATTGATCATAATAGAAGAGGAAATAGTGATTGACACTTGCCCTAGACTTTCTATATGCCCTAGTTCAATAGTTTTCACTATGTTGTTGATAGAGTCCCTACATCAAAACTCCTGGCAGTTTTGGTAAAAGGTCAGGTTTTTTTTTTATTGTTTTTGACAGATAGAGAGAGAGAGAGAGAGAGAGAGAGAGAGAGAGAGAGAGAGATACAGAGACAGAGGGAGAACTGAACTGGGGGAACTCCCCAGTTCAGCACATGGTTCCGCAGGGTCAGGGCCGGGATTCGATCCTGGGTCCCCGGCGCTGCAAAGTGAGCGCTTAACCCACTGAGCCATCCTGGCTTCCCCCGTTTTGTTTTCTTTTAATATCACATCTCTAAATTACTAAATCAAAACTCCTGGGGTGGTTCCTAGGTATCTGTACTTTAAATAAGCTTTCAAGGTGATTGTGCTGTACCCTTGAATCACTGCTGTATGTGTGACACTGCTTTCCAGTATTTATTAACTTCTGTCATGTGCAGAATATAATTTATGGCCCTTATCTTCAGGAATTTATGATCTAGTAGAGACACACTAATGAATAGGAAAACACAGTAATCTGTTAGAGGTAGGAGGAGAAGTATAATGTAATGGAGAAGCTTAGCCTTGCATTAATTCCTTCATTCACTTATTCATTTATCCTACAAATTATATACCCGAAACTGTTGGGTGCCTCATGAATATTTGGTGGCTACTTGGTCCTTCTAGTCCTTTGAATGTAGACTCTACTCACTTTATTTATGTCTAATATGTTTCATGAGGTGCTCACTTTTATATTTAGTTATATTTATCTTCCTTGTGTGTCTTATTCTCCATAGCAGAATTGAATATTCTTAAGCAATACAGCAAACATGTTACAATGCAAGAGGCATGTCTAATGCAGGATAAGGCAAGAGGCATTAAAATTAACATAATAAAAGGAAGAAGAATCAATATTTCACTGTGTGTGGGATTAGAATACTACACTCGTGGTATAAATCAGGGGTTCTTAAAGTGGAGTCTGAAAGAATCTTAGGGACTCATGGGTTTATGAAATTTGAAACTAAATGCAAATTTGTTTGCCTGGGTACCTTTTTGGGAATTTGTGACATTTATTAGAGTTTCTGATAAACTCTAGAACAGATAGTCTGGATTCCATGAATCTAATGCCTATAATAAATAGACAAGTTGAATAAGTTTCAAATAGTACTCAGAGTGAGAGGCTACCAATGGCAGTTCTGGTGAATAGAAAGTACATGCCTCATCTAAAGGAGGCAAGACTTAAAACTATTTCTCTGTAAGAATTTGGGCATGATGGCCAGGTATTCTGATTTTTCAAGTGAAGCCAAACATACAGTGTGTGTGTGTGTGTGTGTGTGTGTGTGTGTGTGTGTGTGTGTGTGTGTATTTCCTTATATATATACATGGGCTGTCTGGAAAGTATCTAGCCATGTAACCATTCTCTTTATATTGACAATGTCTGAGTTTTTTCCAGACAGACCTTTTATTTCCGGACAGACCTTTTATTTTCACTGGATATAGGACTCTGGGTTGATAGTTCTTTTATTTTAGCACTTGAGAAATGTTTCTGACCTCCATTGTTTCTGATTAGAAATACTTTGGAATTCAAATTGTTGCTCCCTTATAAGTAATGCATTGCTTCTCTTTGGCTGCTTTCAAGCTATTAATATTTGTCTGTTGTTTCAGTCTTTAGATCTTTGATTATGACATATCAAGGCATATATTTTTCTCAGTTTATCCTGTTTAGATTTGTTCCTTTTTTATGTAGATTTATGTCTTTTGTCAAATTTGGGAATATTTCAGCTATTATTTCTCCAAATATTTTTTTTGCCCCAACCTCTTTCTTGTTTCCTTCCAGGACTTCAATGGCACAAATGATAAATCTTTTGCTATTGCCCCACATAATCCTCAGGCTCTGTACTTTGTATTTTTAATCTTTCCTCTTTGTTGTTCAGATTGGGTAATTTCTACTGCTGTCTTTATGTTTACTGATTTTTTTCCTCTTCTGTTATCTCTATTCTGCTACTGAGCTCATCTAGAGAGTTTGTCAATTGTATTTACTGTGTTTTTTACTCTAAAAATTTTTATTCTTTTTTATATCTTCTGTTTTGTTCTGGGACTTTCTATTTTTCTATGTGTTTGAAGAGAGTTCATAATTTCTTATGGGAACATTTTTATGATAACTGCTTTAAAATTCTTGTCTGACAATTCTAACATTTGGATCTGTCAGTGTTGGCATCTGTTGATTATTGTTTCTCATTTGAATTGGGAGTTTATTGGTTCTTGGTATGGCATATAATTTAGGATCACATCACGGATCACTTAAGTATTATGTTATAAGACTCTGGTTGCTATTTAAATCTGTTTTGCTAGTCAGTGTACCTGTTTAAGTTCAGAAAGCATAACCTAGTCCACTTTTGTAGGCTATAATTCTGATGTCAATTTTTAAAAAAGATGTATTTTATTGTTTTTGACAGAGATAGAGAGAGACAGAGACAGAGAGAGACAGAGAGAAGGGGGAGGGCCCAGAGCAGTCTCCATAGTTGCATACCATCAGTTTTTGACATGGTTTCATTCCACACAGGTGGGTCTGGGGCAGCACAGGGCAGGAACTGGTCTGGGGGCCTCCCGCATGAGAGGTGCACCCCCTCAAGCCAGGGGCTGAACTGGGGGGTGAGAAATGAACTAGGGGCCTCCTGCATGGGAAGCACACCCCATTTTAGCATATGGGTCTGCACATGCTGGGGCTGGAATTTGATTATTGGCCCCTGGAGCTGCAAAGTGAACACTGAACCCACTGAGCCATCCCAGCTCCCCCTCAATGTCAATTTTGTTTTCAAGCTTTTGCAATGTTATTCTGGTCTACTTGCTTGTGTGCTACTAGGTCAGTTTGAAACCTGAGAGCTATTCTGCATTCTATTTCATATTTCAAAGCTTTTGCTGTATTGACTGTTGTCAGTTATACACATGGCTGTCTGGGAATATGCTTGTGTTTATATGCTCAGACATGAAGAATCCCTTTTCCCAGCTCCTTACTCTCCTTAATCTGAT
>PVKE010019988.1:0-17690 GCA_004027555.1 Craseonycteris thonglongyai | reverse complement strand
AAGTGGGGGAGGCATTGTTTGTTTTTTTGTTTGTTTTGATTTTGTTGTTGTTTCCCTCTAGGAGGGAACACACAGTCCAAAGTATTCTGACCTGAGGGCTGCCTTCTTCCCAGTGCTGTGGCTAGCAGGAGGAACCCTTTCTTTCTTCTTTTTGTTATCTCTTTGCTTTGTGTTTCAGGGTTGTAGGTTGCTCTAGTGGCTGGGCCAAGCAGTACATGAGACAAACTGAAGCAAACAAAACCAAACCAGGAAACTCACTACCACATTTTCCCTTGAGTCTGCAGGTCCTTAGCCAGTTTGTATTTTAAATCTACCTTTCATACTCTTCTGATAGTTGCTCTATGTATTTTGTCTAGGGTATTTAGCTGGAATTAGTGAGTACTATGGAATGTGCTTACCCCATTTTGTCTAAAAGTCTTGGTTTCTTTCTGGAGGTAATGTATGAGCATTCAAACTTTTAAAAAGAGTGAGTACTGGGGAAGCTGGGATGGCTCAGTGGGTTAAGTGCTCGCTTTGCTGCACTGGGCCCGAGGATCGAATCCCAGACCTGACCCAGGCGGACCCATATACTGAACTGGGGTGTTCCCCCAGTTCAGTTCTTGCCAGAACCTATGCAGGAGGCTCCCAGCCCAGTTCCTGCCCTGCGCAGCCCTGTGCCCACCTGTGGAGTGAAACTATATGGAAAACTAATGCTGTGAATTATGGAGATTGCGCTGGGCCTTCCCCCTTCTCTCTGCCTCTCTCTCTGTCAAAAAAAAAAAAAAAGAGTGAGTACAATGTGAGATTCTAACCTAAACATCTTCAGAGTCTTCATGAATTTTTAATTAATCACCATAAGTAGACATGACCTACTCTCATATACTTATTACAGTAAATTCATTGTAAATATGATCTTATAGATGCTGTTAATTTAGAGATATAATTTAAATAATCTCACTTGGCTGAGTTGCTTCTCAGGTTTTTGTTTTTTTAAGATTTATTTTATTGTTTGAGAGAAGGTGAGAGAGAGAAAGAGGAGGGAGGGCCCAGAGCAGTCTCCATAGTTGTACATCATTAGATGTGACATAATTTCATTTCACACAGGTGAATGTAGGGCTGTGCAGCCCAGGAACCAACCCGGGGGCCAGAGCTGGGATTCCATCTCCTGACCCCAAGGTTGCAAGCAACTCAAAATCATCCATCTGGGAGATGGAAGTGAGTAGTATTTTTCTAGCAGTTCAGGTCCCATTGGTTGCCACATGAGCTGCTACGTCCTTCACATCTCCATGTATTTGTGCGTGTGTCCGAATGGCAGAGTGAGCTTTCATGAACCTCAATGGTGGCAGAGACACCCCTGTAAAGCAAGGGCTGTCACGCAATCTATAGGTGGTATATATAGAATTGGACACTTGAAGCCTATGTAATTTAACTAATGTCACCCCCATAAATTCAGTAAAAATTAAAAATAAACTTAAAAGAATAGAAAGGTCTGTCACATTACATTGATGTAGTTGATTTTTGTAGCAATGCCTGCAATAAAAATTGGCCCAAGAAGATATGAGGTGGGGCCAAACGGCCTCCCATAAGTACTTCCATCATTTCCCCTTTTCAAAGCCCCACAGATGCCTTGGTGTCTTTCCTCACCTTAATCCAGTGAGCAACTCCCAAATTATTTTGTAAGAAATTCTTTCTCTCTTTTTGCATATGCTAGAATAAATTTCTGTAGATTGCATCCAAAGAACCCCAACTGACACTTCCATTAATCTGTTCTTTTGCTGGGTGACAGTTTCATCTGTGTTAAAAGTCTCTCTCTTTAGTTGAATCTTGGCATGTCTATCAAAATGCTTAAGCTATACTTCAAGGACCATATGGGTGCTGTTAAAATAGCATCTTCTGGTCCCAGATGCTGAAGTTTCCCAGTTAGCTTCTGATCTTCACAGTTAGGCTTAACTTATTTACATAGTATCTAATGACATGCAATGTTTTGGTTTTAAATAGGTGTAAACAGGCAGCAAATTGAAAATACAAGTTAAAGAGATACAGGTGGATGTTATCACATAAATAGTATTTGGTTTCCTGAAATTACGATTATCGTACCCCTGAATGATCTCCAATCCCACTATGTATATTATAATGTGACAGATACATAGTGCTGTAATTTTTCTAGTGATGCTCACTGTTACTTCTCTGTCATCTTTAATAACAAAGCAGTTGGACAGATTAAATTGAAATGATTTATTCTCTGTGAATGTCATAGTCAAAGCACACTGTCATAGTAACAAGTTAAAGTTTTTCCAGTAGGTGGTTATTATGGTACAGCTAGCTCCTTACATCCCACGGCATCAATGAGACAGTATTGAGGCAGGTTCAACTGGCAGCCCAAGACAGCTTTAAACATTATAAAATTTTTTTGTAATTTTTAAATTATTTTTTGTTTTAAAATTTATTGGGGTGACATTAGTTGGTAAAAATGACATAGGTTCCAGCTATACAATTCTACGTTACATTGTCTATGTATTGCATTATGTGCTCACCACCCAGAGTCAGTTTTGTTTCCATCACCATGTATTTAATGCCTGCTCCCTACTCCCCCAACCCAAGCTACTCTCCACCCGCCTCCCCCTTTACCCTCAGGTAACCACTAAACTATTGACTGTGTCCATGAGTTTTTGTTTCTTTGTTACTTTCAGTTTTATATTCTACCTATAAGTGAGGTCACATGTTTCTTGATTCTTTCAGTCTGACTTATTTCACTTAATATGATGGTTTCAAGGTCCATCACAACACTGTTGACAGTGGCCATGCCGTGGGAACAACCCAAGTGTCCTTTGATAGATGACTGGATAAAGTTGTGGAACATTTCCACAATGGAATACTACTCAGCAATAAGAAAAGATGAGTTACCGCCACTTGTGATTTTTTTTTTTTTTTTTTTTTTTAGCTCATCAGTTATCATTAGTGTTAGCGTTATTTTGTGTGACCCAAGACAATTCTTCTACTGTGGACCAGGGAAGCCAAAAGGTTAGACACTGCTGGTATATGCATTTCTACCTAGGAATTGATGTCTTTAGTGATTACTAGCATCAAAACTTTTAAGTGTTAATTAAGTGCAACACATTTTAAAAGTGCCCATATTATTATGTGCTTAAATTTCACATAGTAAACATACCAGCACAATCAGCACCTAGATCAAGACACAGACCATTACTGATACTTCAGAAGCTACCTCATTTCTCTGTTAAGTCACAATTCTATACCTTGGGTAACCACTAACTTGACTTCTACCACTACAGATTTATTTTCCCTGATTTATTAACTTTTTGTATATTAAATTTAAATTTATTTACATTTAGTGAAATAAATCTTAATAGCACATTTTAATTAGTTTTGAGAAATGCACACCCCCATGTAGCTGTATGAAAATATAGAACAGTTCTCTCACTTCAGATCTTCTTGTGCGCTTCTCCAGCTAGTGGCATTTTTTCTGAAAGCAACCACTTCTCTGACATCTTTTGCTACAGATTAGTTTTGCTTGTTCTTTAAACTCACATAAATGAAATCATATAGTTCATTCTCACATCTGGCTTATCTTTGTTCATCATAAAGCTTTTGAGATTTATTTATGTTGTTGTGTAATTTATTTGGTTTTTCTATTGATGAGTAGAATTCTATAATATAAATATACTACAATTTGTATGTTCAATCTTTTTTTGTGGAACATTGGAGTAGTTTCCAGTGTTTGCCTATAGTAAATATGCTTCTACAAACATTCTTAGGTCTTTTTATAGAAATAGGTTTTTGTTTCTTTTGGAGGGAATTTCTGAATTGCAGGTTGGTAGGTATATGTTTAACTGTATAAGAAATTTCTAAGCCATATTCCAAATTGGTATATCATTTTAAAGATTTATTTATTTTTTTATTGTTTTTGACAGAGACGAAGAGAGAGACAGTGACAGAGAGAAACAGAGAGAAGAGGGAGGGCCCAGAGCAGTCTCCATAGTTGTATGTCATAAGTTTTTGACTGATTGTTGTATGTCATGGTTTTCTTCCACACATGTGGGCGGGGGCCACGCAGGGCAGAGACTGGGCTGGTGACCTCCCTCCCACATGGGAGGCACATCCCCTCAAGCCAGGGACCAAACCGATTGGGGGTGGGGGTGAGGGGTGAGAACTGAACTGGGGGCCTCCCTCATGGGAAGCACACCCCAGTTCAACATATGGGTCCGCACAGGCCAGGGCCGGGATTTGATCCTTGGTCCCTGGGGCTACAAAGCAAGTGCCTAACCCACAGAGCTATCTGGTTTCCCCAGATTTACTTTTTTATTACTGGATTTCCTTATCTTATGAAATGCAGTATAAAGTCTTAAAGTAGAGCTATGATGTGTACTAATTCACTTAGTTACCCAAACAGGAGAAATTCATTCCTTGATCAGTGTTAATGGAGTGCCCAGTATGTACCAGGTCATGAAATTGAGAGGATCATTGCAAGCAAAATAATCTAGTAGAGGAGGTGAGCATTAATCAGATAAGTCATAAAAACTTATAACTCTGGGAAGCCTGGATGGCTCAGTGGTTTAAATGCTTGCTTTGCATCTCCAGGGACTGAGGATCGAGTCCCGGCTCTGGCCCATGTGGACCCATATTCTGACCTGTGGTGTGCTTCCCATGTGAGAGGCCCCCAGTTCGGTTCTCATCCCCCTTGGTTCGGCTCCTGGCTCGAGGGGGTATGCCTCCCATGTGGGAGGCCCCAGCCCAGTTCCCATCCTGCATGGCCTCAGTCCACCTGTTTAAAATGAAACCACATTGAAAATCAATGACACACAACTATGGAGACTGCTCTGGACCCTCCCCCTATCTCTGTCTCCCTGTCTTTCTCTGTCTCTGTCAAAAAGAATAAAATAAATCTTAAGAAAACAAAACAAAACATGAAACTTCAAACTATAAGAAGTACTACAAAGGAAAATTAAAGGAGCTCACAAGAAGTAAAATACCTGTATTCTGAACAGTTTTAGTAATTCCTAAAGATAATTTTGTACTCTTTTCCTTATTTTTTCATTTGTGCATTCATTCATTCATTCATTCATTCATTCATTCATTCATCCATTCTTTCATTTGTGTACTTGAGAAACTTCTATTAATTCTACTCTAGTTTTATTCCAGACTCTGTGCTAGCAGACAGGGAATATGTTGTAAACTAGAAATCATGGTGTCTTCTTGGACTTCATGATTCAGCTATTTGAGTGACCGAATGTTTTTTAAAAATGAGGTTGAATATTGCCATCCCTGGCAAAATTACAAATAAAGGGAAAAAAGAGAAAATGAGTCAAATTATCTGCAGATCAAATTAAATCACATAAGTCTTACTACTAATGCCAATTCCACACTGACCTTTGTGACAACACACAAACAAACCTGCCATTTATCATCAGTCTTTGCAGGGAGAAAGGGGGAAACTCTGTTGACATCATTAAATAAAGACCTTGATTACTGGGAAAAAAAGAAGACACAGAAGAGTGGCAGCAGAATCTCATGATTACATTATGGCTTCCTAGCAGACAGGAAACTCTGACTAGAAGACCTATCCTTTGTCACCCGTTTCAAAATTAATTCTATTTGTTTAAATGTTCACAAAACATGTAATTTCTTACTTTGTCTCTGGTAAATGGAAATTATAGATAGATTTTAAAATAAGAGGTCTGAAATTTATCTTATATTTTTATGTGATATTTTAAAATTCCATTTATTAAGGCTTAATTATTGTCTCTTCTATATAGTGGGAGTCCATTGCATTTCTTGTAAAAGCTTCCAACAATCATATGAAGTTTTAATGAATACACGGTAATGGTCTTATTAATTTTAAATTAAATGTACTTGTTCACTTTTGAAAATAAATTTAAAGTGCCACTATAAATAACTCAGGAAAGTTAATTTATTTTTACATGTGAGCAATGATTACATTTTTTACATGAGAGCATGGGTCTTTGTAACTGTTAATACTGTGATTTTTCTCAAAGAATAAAAATAACTGATACAGTTAAAGTGTTTGTGTGTGTGTACATGTGTGTCATGTTTGTGTGATTATTGGATGTACTTTGCATGCTATTTTAATTTAATTTTTATGCAGAAGTAAGGCAGACCTGGTGTTATGTTTAATTTAGAGATGTGAAAAGGTTTAGAGAAATTAAGTGACAAAGCCATGTCTTCTAAGAATTCAAAACAGAATTTAAATCTGTGTCTGAAATCCCATGAACTTAATCACAGTTTTAATAGAGCAATATTATTGCCTTCATTTCTGATTTCTAATTAAATTATAGTTTATTAGGTCCTCCATCAAACCCAGAAACCTTATTGGTAAACACACTATTGAAAAACTTTGACTTTCTTGGTACCTACATTGTTGAGAAAACAGTAGTCTGAATGACAGCAATAAAAGCTGAACAACTAAACTATGGCATGCTGGAGCTGGCTTATACTGGCTCACAGAATTAACCAGCACAGCACTGAGTGTAACCATAATCGACAAGGTCAAAACTCCAAGATAAGAAAGTGGGTCCCTGATATCTTGCTCTACCTGCCTCAAGTTATCATAATACATTTTTTTTCTAAAGATTATTTTATTGTTTTTAGAGAAGGTGAGAGAGAGTGAGATAGACAGAGAGAAGTTGGGAGGGCCCAGAGCAGTCTCCATAGTTGTACATCATCAGCTATGACATAGTTTCATTCCACACGTGGACGTGGGACCACACAAGGTGGAACTGAACTGTGGGCCTCCCACATGGGAGGCAAAAACCTTTGCTGCACTCCTGGTGGTTACCAGTTGTGCCACAGTTCAGCATGTGGGTTTGCTCAGGCTGGGGCCGGACTCAATCCCCAGACCTTGTGTTTGCAAGGCAAGTGCTCAACCTGCTGAGCTATTCCAGCATCCTGAATACTTAAAAAAAAAAGATTTATTTTATTGTTTTTGACACAGAGAGAGAAAGAAAAATAGAGAGACAGAGAGAAGGGAGAGAGCCCTAAGCAGTCTTCATAGTTGTGCATCATTAGTTTTTGCCATTGTTTCATTCCACACAGGTGGGCAGAGGGCTGTGCAGGTCAGGAACTGGATTGAGGGCCTCCTGCATGAAAGGCATGCCCCTGCAAGCTGAGAGCCAAACTGGGAGCCTTCCACATGGGAAGCTTGCCCCGATGAAAACCGACTCAATGCCACACTTAGTTTAGCATATGGTTCTGCATGGACTGGGGCCAGGACTCGATCCTCGAACCCCGGGACTGCAAAGCGAGTGCTTAACCTGCTGAGCCATACCAACATCCCCTTCAATACTTTTTGATTATTTGTGTATTGATGGAAATTTAACCCTTGAGAAACATCATTGTATTAGTGTTGCTATTATGTGAGACATTAGCTCAAATTGAGCATTCAACATGCATTGTCACAATGAGAACCATTTTATAAACAGACTGCTTTAGAAGTTACAAACCCAACTGTGAACCTCGGACTAGGAAGGCTGACTATCGTGGCAGCTCATTTCTTCAATGAAATATAGTCTTGGAGGAACTACAGTCATAGCATCTGTGAGTGCTTGGTGCTTACTTCTTGGAGCAAATTGCTTTTTTCTTTGTAAACTCATCATTTTGTATCTACAGGATCTTAAAGCTTTATTCTGATTTTTTCATGGCTTTGAGGATCAAAAGAATATCTTCCAGCATTGAGTTCCTTTACTTAAATTTGTAATAATGAGTGGTGGTCAATGCATTTTTGAGTAATTTACATTGAGGAGGTCTGTCTACCCTCTTAAAAGCCTGTTCTACTGTTTGGAATCATACTTGCAGTGAAATGCTCTTAAGTGAAATGAAACCAAAACTGAAACTGAAACTGAAACCGAAACCGAGACTGAGACTGAGACCAAAACCAAGACCAAAACCAAACAAAAACCCCCATGAAAACAAAAAACATCTATCTTTCCTTGAGTAATATTCTATTATTTTCTATCATCTTTTTTCTATGAAGGTGGGAAACAGTTGGCCATTGACTTATAATGGGACCTTTAATTATTACAGACAGTTAAGTT
The DNA here is from genome assembly GCA_004027555.1 of Craseonycteris thonglongyai. Taxonomy (NCBI): domain Eukaryota; kingdom Metazoa; phylum Chordata; class Mammalia; order Chiroptera; family Craseonycteridae; genus Craseonycteris; species Craseonycteris thonglongyai. The sequence goes on along the minus strand of PVKE010019988.1, from coordinate 9,642 downwards.
GCATATTATTTCCTCTCTTCTAAGATTAGAATATAAATAAGATGATTTTAACTTTAGGAGAATAAGTATAACCTAATTGGCTTACAGAATGGCATGTTTTTCTTATCCGTGTTGATGATGTCACCTCACACCGAGACTGAATTTTCTAAATGCTCTGATATATCATACTGCCTTTCATTTTATAGAAGACTTGGAAGTCAGTGGAAAAGCTTCTTTAGTTCTTTCTCTGGTTTATGTGAATGAAAATGAAGTCCTCATCCTCAAAGTGACATGGGGGGTGGAATTCAAACTATATCTGAAGTCTGCTATCTTCTACCTGAGTGTTACTTACATTAATCTCTCAGAATTCTTTCTATTGTATGTCTTAGGACATAGAATGTTCTTTTACGTCCAAAATGTAGAGTCCAAAAATTTCTCAAATTTCAACATATATTTGTTAAACACCGAGTAAGCAGTAGGTATTGAGTTGGAAGCTAAGTTACAAATATAAATGAGCCCTGGAGATGCTTATAGTAGTAAGAGAGCAAATCCCAAACTAAAATAAAATAAAATAAAGCTGATTAATGGGTGCCTCAGAGGAAGTATTGATTTGGGGGTTTTAGTTTTGACATTGACAACTTTATTGATTAGTAAGGTTGGTTTTGTTTACTTGTTTAGTTATGCATAAGTATATATCTTTTACCCTCTTCACCTCTTTTCCATGTATCTTTAGAATCTTACCACAGAGGACAATCTTTCCAGGTGGGAAAAGACAGTTTAGTAGCCAAAAATATAATGTAATTATACATAAACTATTATGGGGAAAGCCACAGGGAGGAGGTGTTACTTGAACAAGTGCTTGCTGGATGAGCACGACTTTGATATTGAAGAATGAAAACAGGTGTTAAGAAAGATGTTCCATGGAAAAAGAACAATGTGGGCTTGACGATGAGATACAAAGGCTGTTGCAGAAGGTGAAATTATTAGGGAATGAAGGGAGACGATTGTGGCATAAGATTCAAAGGGATAGGATCATTCTTTCCTTAAAAAGTGAACTCAAAAGGTGCCCACTTTGAATAACTTTCAGAATAATGTGTTGCCAAGAATTCAACTTGTGGAAATCAGTTACAGAGAGCTTGTGGGAAGCATGAGGAAATGTGAAAATCTTAAGAAAAAATAAAAGAAAACTTGGAAGAATAAAGGATGGGAAAGATGTTGAAGACAAGAATGTGCTCAGAAAAATAAGTGGGAAACAGCTTCTGTACAGTTGATATTTACACAATCGCGTGTGGTTTGCCACTTGGGGAATTGGATAAATCCTATAACAAAGCATTACTTTATTTACTCTTTCAAGAACCAAACTATGCTGCAGATCTTAAGCTGTCCTGTAATATGCAGCGAATTTCAGGGCCTGAATAGCACTTTTGTTTTTCAGAGCAGAGAATGTGAGTTCCACAGTAGAATGAGATTGTTCTTCCTCTTTTTAGCATTTTCAACATGAGATTCCTAGAGAAAAAACACAAAACCAGTTTCACTTTTGATAGCAGTGTATCACAATATGGTTGATATTGATTAGGGGATGATATATTAAAATTAACCCACAAAGCTGTCTCCCTTTTGGACTGATACTTGTGAAAGTGAATGGGCATTAGGTTCTATTTGGTATCTGAGCAGCACATGTTGTTAAGACTGTTTTTCAAGAAACTATTTCAATTGGGAGGAGAAAAGTCTGTTTAAATCTGGATCTACTAATAGTCAGTATATTAATAACATAGCTATACAACCTTGCCTTTTATTTCTTGGGGGCTCAGGCTTTACTAGTGGTTAGTCACGTGCAAAACAGAATGAAAACTTCCACTGTCAAATTATGTTGATTCCCATCTGCCATGAATGGTAACGCATGGTCTCTTCTCCACTGGGTATTTCTGTTGTGTTCTTATTGCTATTTTGCAAAGAATCTGCAATCACTTATCCTGTGTGTCTCACTCAGTCCTTGAAGAGAGACAACACTTGAAAACATAATGGCCAGATGATCTCAGGATGCAAGAATCCTTCAGATGTTCACTGAGAACTATTGAAAGATGCTTCAGTTTGACAAAAGCAGAAAATGTTAATTTTCAGCTCTTATAAATAGAAGGATGATCTGCAAAGGGAAAACTGTTGTCACAGCAAATGTACACTTGAGTGACTCAAACCTAATTAGTGGTTATATGGTTCGCTTTGAATATATTTACTGTAACAACTGGTAAACTGCTTTTCAAATTCAGCTGTTGAATAGTCTATTTAAAAAATAGACAAAAGAGCTCTGAAAATTTATTTTCCTTTTTTCTTATCATAATCAACATTTTTACACCTTCATCCTCTATATATTTGTAATAAATAACCACTGATTAGCTACTTCCATCTTCTTTCTGTTCCCACTCTATCCCTCCCTGTAAAAATTTCAATATATTTACTTGATGAAAACATATTAGCATGATCCACTTGTTCTCAGCAACAGAAGGATGTAAATATTATTTGGTAAAAGTGTATAATAACTAGAGAGTTATTTAATTATGAAAAATAAAGTCACTTTCTAAAGACGCTATTGAAGAAGATGTCCAAAGCCATTGATGTATGGTAATTCTTTGCTATGCCTTTTTGTTTTGTTAAGTACCTGACTAGATATGAATAAGAAAAGAAAAATTCCAGCAGAGTGGTGATTTAGTGACTCTAACTGTAAGCAATTTGCAACATGGTTAATTAAAAGAAATCCTTACATAAAGCCAACAAAATTTATCACTTAGGTATACCACACATTTATTTGGGAGGAATCGTTCTAAAAATCAAGTTATCTGAAATAGATAATGTCTACTTCAAACAAACAAACAGTACCTATAATGTTCAGAAGTATTTTGTTTCCCAATATCTGAATGTGAAATTGTATATTGGTTTGGCATGATTTCAAATTCACTTGTTTGTGTCTCAAGTGAGTTGTTTTAATTCATTTGTTTATGACAAAGACAAAAAAAAGTTGTTTTGATAGAAGAATGATGTAAGTTGTGTCAGGAAGGGTATCATCATTTCACATCTGTTGTTGATTGACAGACACTCTGGCCCAGTTGGTAACACACAACTGACTGGGTGCTTATTAATGAAAACCTGTGGAGAAGCAGCTATGTCTAGGGGACATTTAGACTATAGATTTATAAGGAGAATTCCAGAGTTTTCAGTCTGCGTAAGGCAATACTTTGCTGGCCTACATAACTCTCTGAAGACCTTTGGGGCATTAGCTTCTGCTGTGGTAAAGGCTACTCTATTAGGGCAATGGGAAAACTGAGAAGTGGCTCCATGAAGGAAGTCAACTCTCCTGACAATACTGGCACCATGGTTTCTTAAAAACCCATTCTAGCAACAAGGAACTTGGATATTTTTTGTTTGTTTTTGCGCTGGCGACTGGAAGTCAGCTTGTGGTTGGTGAAGCCATCTCTTCTGAGTGCTTACTTGTATAAAGAGGTACACCTTATCTACAATTTTACTTTATTATTTCCATCTTTCCTCTTCTGGAACAGTAGTGTAATTAATCTATCATTTCTTTGGAGTATGTTATTTCTTGATTTTCTTATTAAGATACTTATCATGTGTGCTATTGGCTTGTGAAATTCCTGCAGTGAACCTGTGTTAAGTAAATTGCTGGCAAAGATAAACTGCGTTTCTGAGCATAATTTACTGCCAAAAAACAAAACAGTGATAAAAACAACAACAAACCTGAATGATATCATACAAGGTCTGACAATTAAGTTCACGAACTTACTAGTGTGCTCTTATGTTGGCAGCACAGTACAAACAACACCGTAAGGTTTTATAACCTTGGTATATCAGTGTCTCACAGCTGTGGTCATGTCAACATGTGGCAGTGTATAGCTGAGTGACCTTCATTATTGTTATTGAGTGTTTTTGTGTGCCATTATGAGAATGTTGGATCTTGAGTTTTCAAGACCTTTTGGAGGGGCAAGATAATGTTTTGGGCCATGTTGTCACTGGTGATGAGGCATGGGTGTACCAATATGACCCTGAAACAAAGTGTCAAAGTGCACAATGAAAGTCACCCAATTCTCCATGACTAAAGAAGTCCCACCAGTCCAAATTAAGAGTTATAACAATATTGCAAACCTGTTTTTGATATCAGCGGAATTGTTCATTATGAATTTGTACTAACTAAACAATCAACCAAGTTGACTCTTTGGAAGTTCTGAAAAATCTGCCTGAAAAAGTCAGACAAAAACAACCTGAACTTTTCTCCAGCTCATGGATCTTCCATCCTGACAATGCACAAGCTCACATAGCACTGTCTGTGAGGGAGTTTTTAGCCAGTAAACAAATAACTTTATGGGAACACACTTTCTACTTAACTGATCTGGTCCCCAATGACTTTTTTCTTTACCCAAAGATAAAGGAAATCTTGAAAGGAAGACATTTTGATGACATTCAGGACATCAAGGACAATATGATGATGGCTCTGATGACCATTCTAGGAAAAGAGTTCCAAAATTCCTTTGAAGGGTGGACTTGGCAATGATGTTGGTGCATAACTTCCCAAGTGGAATAATTTGAACGTAACCATAGTGATATTCAGCAATGATGTATGTAGCCCTTTTTCTAGGATGAGTTTGTGAACTTAAGTGTCAGAATGTGTATACACACTTCTGTAGCTTCTTTAAGACCAATTCTTTTTTTTTTTAAATATTTTATTTATTTATTTATTTATTTATTTTTTTGACAGAGAGAGAGAGAGAGAGAGAGAGAGAGAGAGAGAGATACAGAGACAGAGACAGAGAGAGAACTGAACTGGGGGAGCTCCCAGTTCAGCATATGATTCCGCACGGGCCGGGGCCGGGATTCGATCCTCGGTCCCTGGCAATGCAAAGTGAGCACCTAACCCACTGAGCCATCCCGGCTTCCCCAAGACCAATTATTTTCCAAGAGCCTGCTTGGATGTCTAATGCCTCACTGAGCTCGTTGAAAACCTGATTCCCTGTTCCAAAGATAGACATGGGTCCACAAAGGATGCAGCTGTGTCAGAGGTATGCCAACATACATTTTCTTTGAAATGTGACACGCTTCTTGAAAATAGTAACTTTTGTTTACTGATTTGGGAAGGTTCAAATTTCAGAAATGAACAAGTATTAAACATGAACATAAATACTAATGCACATTTCAGGAGGGATAGCTGAGGGAAGGAAAGTTTTAGAAGGTTTACTAGGTGGTAAGAACAGAATGCCCTGAGATGGCCCAAAGCCAAAGTCACCAGTGTAGTGAGGAGAACATTTAACTGGGTTGGGAAGATTTCACTTCTCCTCTGTGTGGAGAAGAATAGAATTGTTACTTTAGCAGGTGGTCATGCTTAGGAACCACTACCTTTAGCCTATTCTCTCAGCTGGGTTTGAGTACAGTGTGAATAAGGGTAAGCTCTTGATTTTGGAATCCATATAGGCCAGCTAGCCTTTATGCAGAAAAACGAATGAAATAAAACAACAACAACAACAACAAAACCCCCAAAACCGTTATTTGGCTGCAAACTATTCTGCCCTGATGAGGTCAGTCAAATCACTTCGTTGTCTTTTTGAATTGTAGTTAAAGAAATGAAAAAAGGGATCACATTGACAGCAAAAAGAAAATTACTTTATGTAGTAGTGGGTGAATAATGTACTGTGAGGTCCGATTCTTAAATATTGTGGCTGGTTGGAATCTTTTAAAAATTCTTTATAAGGTTGAATGGTTTTATTACCACTAATAACCTTTATGGTTCTGAAAGCTAAAATAATCTGGGTAATCCAAATTTATGCTTTAGGATGGAAGATGATTATCTTGCAGATGAGAGGGAGGAAATTCCTCTTTTGCCAATGGTCTCTGCTAACTACATTGTGGGTGAATAACTGCCTGGAGCTTTTACTAACTTTCTGTGGTAGAGGTGGGGAGTCTCTTTGAAAGATCACATTTTGGTTGCTGTAGGCAATGAGCCAGGATAGTGACAGAGTAACCTGAAACTGTTTACTCAGAGAAAAAGGACCTCTTGCAGATACTACAAAGGAGGGGAAGGCTGATCTCAAGATTTGCCTTCCTCTTTAAGGAGTCCTGTCCTCAGACTGTTCAGTTCTATTTTTTCATAATTTATTTTAAACTAAAACATCTCTTTATGACAGAGATTATATTTGTTTCAGTGTACAGGGGTCCTACCATTTTTGGGGGTCCTCCTTCCCTGTGTTCATCAAAATGGCTGGTATGGGGTATATCAAATAAAGAGGTGAAAAGAATAGGATTAAAAATTTGCTGGGTTTAACCTGATTTATGGAAGACAGGACTTTCTGTTATCCATCCTTCAAAAATGGACTTGTGACTCGCTGGTCTTATACAGTTTAGAAAAGTAATCTCTGAAAAGAAATCTGTGGATGTAGTGTTCTATTAACGTATCTATTATAAAACATACAAAATAGAAATACAAGAGACACATACAATGCACAAATATTTTTTATAGTATTTTGATATTAATACTAATAAACTAAACCTTTGTTATTGTTAGTAAATAAAACTTGATTGAGTGTGCTTTATAATTTTGAAAATCTTGGTTGTATCAGTGATTCAAAAGATAAGTTCAGTTTGTTTTCACACTCAATTTTAATGTAAACAAAGCTGAAATATTTACATAATAAAGATAAGCAGATTCAGATGAATGAAGTGCAAACTTGTCTCCATTTGTGAAATTATAACCTTTATTTCATATTCAATAATAGAAAGGTTTAAAAAAATCAACTTTTTTTTCTAAAACCTAGAATTATTCTGGCTGGTTGGTCGGGTGGTTCCTTCCTTCCCTCCTTCCCTCCTTCCCTCCTTCCCTCCTTCCCTCCTTCCCTCCTTCCCTCCTTCCTTCCTTCCTTCCTTCCCTCCTTCCCTCCTTCCTTCCTTCCTTCCTTTTGTTGAAATTCACGTGGTTGGTATATGTCTACATTCTATGTTGTCAGCTGTCAGTGGTTCTTACACATTTGCACAAAGGCATTCGTTTGTTAAATTTTTACTAAGGGGTTCAAATCCAGTGAAAGTCTTTTTGTAGACTATTTTAAAACAGTCTAGAAACTTGTGTTTCTAAGGCTTTAAAAAGTAAGATATGCAGTTTCCTTTCTTTCTTTCTTTCTTTTTTTTCAAATAGATAATATGCTTACTTATTTTTGGCAGCAAAGTCATATGTTTCCATTTCCAAACATCTGTTTTCAAAATGTTCTCTCCATAGCTCAAAATTCTTTCACAATGTAGTTGCTTTTTCCACTCTTAGAATGTCACTTTTACCTTGAGGGGGCAAATAAGGGTATTTATTTGTTTTTTTCTTTTTTAAATATCTTCTAGGTGGCTTAGTACTGATATTCACTTATTGTCACAGGGAAAGTAAACACATGTGAAATACATGACTTTTTGTAAAAAAAAAATGTATTTGTCTATCTATCTATCTATCTATCTATCTACTATCTATCTATCTATCTATTCATCCATCTGTCTTTAAATTAGACAGACCTTTTAATACTTTGTCATTAGATAATGTTATATAAGAGATGGCCATACCCCATCTCATTTCACCAATCTGCAAGATTTTTTTTTTTGAGATCATATAAATCTACAAACTGACATGTGGAAGCTGTAATACATAGCAATACAAGGGAAGCCGGACAAAGTTTAAGCAAGCATTGTTACCCCTCTGCGTTATTGACCTACCAGTTTCTCCTCTGGTTAGCTGGCTACTATGGCCTATATAAGCGAGTCTGACAAATGGATTATGTTTAAGTTTGTTTTTATTATTTATTCATTCATGCATTCATTTATTTACTATACAATTGCACCTAAATACAAACCTAATCCTTAGATGGAAATATAAGGATTATACTTACAACTTAGGAATGACTGGCATACATTCTTCAGGGAGTGCCCTTTGACCTTCGACCTATACTGACACCAGGGAACAGTGTTCAAACCTTTGAAGCTCTGCTGTTTCTGTGCCTGGTCTTGAACCTGGGAATAGTTGGTGAGGAGGGAACCTGGCCACCCAGTAGTCCAGCCTTCCTACAGTTACATTTGAGGACCATCTACCTCATTCGTGTCCTACAAGGGAATAGAATAACTGTTCTCTGGACCCATGAGGCATTCCAGTAGGGAGTTGTCTGGGTTTGCCACCTACTTGATGTGCTTTATGAAGTTTCAGGACATTCACTGTGAGGTTCTAGGCATCTGACTCCTTACAGTCCAGGACTTTATCTGGAGAACATTCATTAAGTCTGTGTTCTACGTGGGGGTGTGGGCAAAGAGGGGCATTTGAGGAGTTTGAGGAAGGCTCACCTACCTCACCATCATCTCCACCCAGATAGTCTAGTATTTAAAGTCAGTCAGATTTGCATTTGAATACTAACTCCACTGCTTACTAGATGAGTGACCTTAACGCAGGATTAATCTGCTAGAAACTGTTTCCTCTTCCATGAAATACACTTGCCCTTAGCCAAACGGCTGAGAAGTAATCCTCTTCCATCAAATAGACATAGACGTCTTATCTTTCAGAGCTGATATGAGGGCTAAGGATTATGAATGTAAAGTGCTCAGCATATTACCTAGGTATTCAATAATCAGTGGCTTTTAATTTATTTCTTCTCCTCCTTCCCCTTTTCTCTGTGGATCAGATCCCTGCTGGGTATTTGGAAGGGACAAGGGGAACTGTATAGACCGAATCTTCATGTCTCCCAAAATTTATATGTTGAAGCCGTAATCCAAGGTGTGATGGTACTTGAAGGTGTGGCTTTGGGAGGTCAGTAGGTTTAGACTAGGTCATGAGGGTGGGGCCCTCATGATGGTTATAATGCCCTTACAAATAGAAGAAGAGACACAAGGTTGATTTCTCTGTCTCTCTCCCCTCCCTCCTGCCCGCTCCCCCTCCTCTCCTCCTGCCATTTGAGGATACAGCAAGAAGTTTGGCAAATGGTCTAAAAACCAAGAACAGGGCTCTGGTATTTGATGATTAAAATATACTTATTTTAAACAGTTAGGGCATGAGACTTAGAATGACTGAATTTGAATCCCCACCCTGACACTGATTCTACTTTATCTTGAAGAAATTTTTTAACTTTATGAAGTATACTTCTTTACCTATAAAATGAGTTTATATAATACCTTATAGAGTTATTGTGAAAATTGAATGAGATAACTAATATCAAATAAGATCTTCACAAAAATAATAGTATCATCAGAGGTTGATATTATAATGCAATACATTTGTGGAATGATGTGGAAAAAACATCATTTCTGCTCTCAAGGATTTTATGACCAGAAAGCTATTTTTTAGCTTGGTGAATGTTGCTAAAAGCAATGAGTGTTATACTGGGGGCTGCATTGTCTGCACTTAGTTGTAAAGTACCTGTGTATTTCTAAGTTCTTTGTCACTGTATTTTGAACTAGATGCTCTTTGCCTTCTTTGCATTTAGCATACTTTTTCTGATATGAAATCTTGTACATTGCTTTTTATATTCATGTGACAATCTTAAGTTTGCTCTACTTGTCAAATAATTTGGAAACAAAATTTTAGTCTTGAGATTATCATACCTTACTCATTTCATTAAATTAAAATGAGAAAATAAAATACCAAGATAAATAATT
>PVKE010019987.1:0-27933 GCA_004027555.1 Craseonycteris thonglongyai | reverse complement strand
GGGTCTCGCCCTGGTGAGAACTGAACTGGGGGCACTCCCCAGTTCAGCACATGGGTCAGCACGGCCAGGGCCAGGATTTGATCCTCGGTCCCCAGGGCTGCAAAGTGAGCGCCTAACCCACTGAGCCATCCCAGCTTCCCTGAATGTGTTTTTTTGACAAATGGCTTTGATTAGAACCAAATACATGGAAACCCCCACCCCCACCCCCAAAGTCTTTGAGAAAATTGTATTGGCAAGCACATCCAGCCTGGACTAAAAGGGAGCAAGATTATATGATATACGAAAATGACCTCTTAACATTCCATAGGCAGGAAGCAGGCTGAGAAAGCTACTCAGGATTTAAGAATGGTATATTTTTCAATGTCCTTTCTAGAGAGTCAAGAAAGAGAAGATAAAAGGAAGGATCTCCACCTCATCCACAGAGAGCTTTGTCAATAGTGCTGGAGAATAATGGGCTAGGAAGAGACTGCCAGGAATCAGGATTTGGGCCAAATTAAGGAATGTGTTCTTCCCTCAGAAGAACATGGCAACTGCTTTCAGAATTGCTATGGACTGTCAATTGCCATGTCTCTTGTTCTTCTCTTTTTCAAAGGAAGTGTTTACTGTAATTATCCTGTTCTTGTTCCATTATTGTATTTTGGATGAGATAAAGGAGATAATTTGTCCTGGTCTTGGATTTCTGAATCACAAGGAAGCACATCTAGACTTATTTGTTTCCTAATTTTGTTGTTTGTTTTTGGTGGTTTTTTTTGCCAGAGAGAGATACAGAGACAGAGAGAGAACTGAACTGGGGGCACTCCCCAGTTCAGCACATGGGTCTGCATGGGCCAGGGCCGGGATTCGATCCTCAGTCCCTGACATCTAGACTTAAAGTAGGTCATGAGATTCTGGACTTGAAGTCCAATGTTATCAATGAATGAGATTTGGGGGGGATTCGAGTTGGGGGTAAAATGTTATCAATGAATGAGATTTGGGGGGGATTCAAGTTGGGGGTAAGTGTATATCGTGTAAAGGGACTATGATAGATTAGATCATTGTTTAAAAACATTTTCACTTTGCTCCCTCACCTCTCTCTACCTTTCCATATGAGAATGTCCTTATCGGCACTTAAACCTTGGGCTTGGTCACATGACTTGTTTTGGCAAATGGTGTGTTAGATCCACGGTACAAGCAAATGCTTCAAACATACTTGAGTTGTGACTCTTTCCTTTTTGTGCTTTCATCATTGTCATGAAAAGAGGAAGCCCCTGGTAATCCACTGGTCTCAGGAGAAGGATGAGAGGCAGATAGAAGACAACTATGCCAGTGACTGCCACCTAAAGCAAAGCTGGCACAGGTCACCAGCAAAATTGAGCAAGAAATAAATGCTTATTTTTATATTTCTTGTTAGGGTGGAGTTGTTTTATGAGATATCAGTATGGATTTGTTTCTTACCTTCTTCAATCTTTTGCTCAAATGTCAGCTTCTTTTGGTGTCTGACTCACCCTTTTAAAAATAATAGTTCTCACTCCAATCCAAAACATCCTCTCTCTTTCCCTGTGTATTTTTCTCCATAGTTCTTGCCATCTCTAATATATCGTATAATTTACTCATCCTGGGGGGCTTACCATCCGTCTTTCCAAAATAGGATATAAGCTCCAGTATATAGATATTTTTGCCTTTTTTTCTTTTATTTTTTTTACTGCTGTATTCTCAGCACCCAGAATATTGCCTGACACATAGCAGGTGTTCAATAATTTTTGTTAAGTGAGTGAATTAATCAATACATATACAGAAAAATATCAAAAACAAGTGTAAAAAATATTGAGTGGTTATTTCCAGTTTCTATGAATATGGGTGATTCCTATTTATTACATATTTTCTATATTTTCTAAATTATCCACCACAAATATATATAATTTATTTAATGAAAACAAAACAAGTTCTCAAAACTGATTTGAGTAGACAGAAATTTCAGGGTTTTTTTTTTCTGCATATTTTTATGTTATTGGGATGGTCCATTTATCGGTTTGTATAACTTTTGTCTTAGCATTTATTGTGACATAAGGATCTGTGGGCAGAAGACAACACAAAGCAGAAGGCAAGTGGGCCAAACAGAGAAAGCTGAGAAGCTGAGACAGTTGAGAATTGAGACTGGATAAGAAAATCACATCCCAGAAATGCATTCCAAAAGTCTCTGTATAAATCCCGGCAGTCTTAATTTTTTTCATTTTCCTTTCTCTCATGCGAAAGTGTTGCCAAGTAGTCCTGTTTCTAATTATTCTAGAACTTTTAGACAAGTCCAAGTGACACCTTTTATTAAACATTTTAATGAATTATTTTATTGCACCTATACATTTATGATAAAAGTATATTAAGGAATCTAATAAATAACCCCCTGGTTAAGAAATGTCACTGTTCTATTCTGTGTGGCACCAGTCAATATACTGAAATAATCATAGTAGTAACAATATTAGTAGGAGGGTCTGGTATTTGTCAGATTATTAAGCTCCATTTAGAGGAGCTGGAGTAATTGCATGATGTTTCTTCTCCCAGAGTGAATGAGAGCTTCAAGCCTGAGATGATCATCAAAAGGAAGATATTGGCCACACAGGATGAGAGCTGTTGGATGATGTATTTTCTCCACACATCTACCCTTTGTTCTCCCCCACCCCCCCCACCCCATCCTCACCCGAGTTGGAAGACTGGAAAGGCTCAGCAGTAAATTCTGAGACCCAATGTCAGGTAAATTTTTCTAAGAAGAAAGTGATCTTGCTTAATATAAGTTTCTTGTGATGCACACAGTGTACCAGGACTATGGGTGAAAGTAGTATAGCATAAGGATTAAGAAGATGGGGGCTTGCAGAAAAATGGAATTGGATTTGAATTTCAGCTCTACTGTTTACTAGTATTATTCCCTTGTCAAGTAACTAAGTATTCTGAACCTCACTTTTATCATCTGTAAATAAGAAAAACAAGGATCAAATGAGATGCCATTTGTAAAGTGCTCAGTCTTATATATAATGATAATCAAGCATTTGAGAAATTATAGCTACTACAGTACTAATGCTACTTCTACTGCTGCTACAGTTTTCTTAACTAATACTTGTAATTTCCTAGTAGGCAGGTTGGCAAGCTTGTCTTCTGGAGAATGAAGAGCAGGGAAATTTGTAAAAAAAAATTAAAAATAATGTGATAAAGTTCCCAGCTTTGAACTAAGTATTGGTTGTTTTTACATTGTTTTGAAATTGAACAGCAGAGCATAATAACTACCACAGTTTCATAAAACTTGGTATATCTTGACCTTTGAATGATGCTACACTAGTCAAGCTATTTTTTGTGTGTTCTAGCAATCAATACACATCCTGACTCCCAGCCATGGTGATCAAATCTATATATTTTATTTTTTCGTGAAAAAATAAAAAGAACCTAGAGCATCACCAGAAAAAGGATTGCAGAAATTTTTCCAGATACGCCTGTAAAACATAAAATTCAGGGATGGACAACAAAGAGATAGGAAACACCATCCTAGACTGTGAAAAACAATATTGTGGCGAGGTTAATGCATTCATATTACACATGGGCTTTTCATCAAGGTTTCCTCTGATTAAAAGTATGGTGATGAGTACTGTAAACATTTGTGTGATATTGAAACAGTTGTTAGCTTCCTCAAGGAATCAACCATCCCTCCCTCCCTCCATGGTGGGCCTTTGCTGCCTATAGCTCTTTTTTTGTTTTTGAATCTAGTCTCATACATTAATAGCTCAAAACCTTCTCAGGCATGTTAAAAATAGATTGTAAGAGAATTGAATGTAGCATTTCCCTCCTCCCTCCCACTCCTTTTCTCCACTGTAATATAATGGCTCTCCAAAGAAACAGTCTACGGAAATCAGGATTTTCTCAGTAGCTCTTGTGGAAGTGCAGACTATTGTGAGTAAGGGTTACAGCCCACTGCCTGAGAGGAAGTCGTTTTGGAAAAGGTAACTGAACAAACACCTTCCATTGTCTACAGAGGTTGAAAGTCCAATGAAATCTCCTTAATTCTATTTCAGCCAACTTGGTAACTGTTAACACATTTAACCCTTTTGATTCTAGAGTCTTAGGAGTATTCCAGACTTTTTCCCTCAGTGCTTCTTAACCTTTTCAGCTTCTTGGACTTCTCTGAGAATCCAGTGGGACTGAACAATAAAGCCATATGTTCATTATCCAGGGGATCCTTGGTTCTTCCCCCACAGCCACCTCCCATGTCAAATTGTTAAATAGACAATAATTAACGATCAAGGAGAAAACTCCAAAGAATAAAAGGTGAGAGTCTCCCTTCTCCCATGCCACTCTGTTAGATATTTCTCATCTCTTTCTTTAAAAGCTTTTTTTTTTTTTTTTTAAGGCTGAGCTTCTTACACTAATTTTTTATTACATTTATTGGGGTCACATGGGTTAATTAAGTTATATAGGTTTCAAGTATACAATTCTATACAATCATCTATTATATTGCATTATGTGTTCACCACCCAAAGTCTAATCTCCTTCCATCACCATATATTTGACCCCCTTTACCCTATTCTACCTCCCTTACCCCCCTCCCCTTACCCTCCGGTGACCACTAAACTGTTGCCTGTATTCATGAGTTTTTTGTTTTTGTTTTTGTCTTGTTCCTTTGTTGTTTCTAGTATTATACCCCAGATACGAGTGAAGTTATAAGGTTATCATTTTTTTTGTCTGACTTACTTCACTTAGCATGATAATCTCAAGATCCACATATGCCAGTATTTCATCTTTTCATATGGCTGTGTAATATTACATAGTATCTATGTATCACATTTTCTTTATCTAATCATCTATCAAAGGACACTTTGGTTGTTTCCATGTCTTGGCCACCATAAATAATGCTGCAATGAACATCAGGGCACATATATCTTAATAGATACATGTTTTCAGATTTTGGGGGTAGATACCCAGAAGAAGGATTACTGGGTCATGATAAATCTTTTAATATTTTGAGAAACCTCTATACTGTTTTCCATAGTGTTTGCACAATTTGCATTCCCACCAACAGTGTGTGAGGGTTCCTTTTCCTCCACAGCCTCTCCAGCACTCGTTATTCCTTGTCTTGTTGATTATAGCCATTCTAACAGGTGTGAGGTGGTATTTCATTGTGGTTTGGATTTGCATCTCCCTAATTGCTAGTGATGTTGAATGTTTTTCATGTATCTATTGGCCATCTGTATGCCTTCTTGTGAGAAGGCATAACAAGAATTTGAAAAGCTGTTAATCACTTTCATAATCTTAGTTATTAATGTGATAACATATAGGCTTCATTTTTTTCCCTGTAAAAAAACTAAAAACATTAATATTGTAAATGAGTATGCGAAAGAGAATAGGAAGGCAGAGAAGGGACAGGTCATGTTTAACTTGGGCATGACTGTTGTGACACTCTTAAGGGTTTGAAGGGCATTGTGGAGACGTAGCAGCTACAGTATCATCATTCTATCTTGCATCTGAGGAAAATTTTAAAGAAGTTTTTTTGTTTATTTTTTAAACATGTTTTGGTTAAACCTAAGATCCTAAGACTTGGCTATTCAACAATGGAACAGGATGACTTAGAAGGTAAGGAGTTTGTTGTCACTGAGAATATTCAAGAGAAGGATGTAACATTATTGGTCAGGAATATATTGTGTGAGAGTATTTCTGTGCTCTGTGGCTAGGTAACTACTATCAGACCTTTGCACTAGAAATTCTACAAGAATACAAAAAATTTAGTTGGTCCACAGGAAGAAAACTTTTGAGATATCTTTTCTTTCATTTTTTCCCCCTGTGTCTATGCTCAAGAGAGTGGTTTTAATTAGTGCTGAGATAGAGTTACAATTCTCTGACATCATTTATTTTCTGTGTGGCCTCTGTTATCTATGATGCTATAAGATGAGACTACAACCTCTTTCCCAATATCTTGAAAGTGACAAAATGACTTGTTATCCACTGGGTATTGATTGCTGTCATTTGGGAAGAGTGAAATCATAGTCTGACCTTCAAGGAAAGAGTTTATCGAGAAAAGTTTTTTTCAAGAACTTTTGTTACTACTGTTTGAGAGTTTATATATATAATTATTGTTTTCTCATTTCAGATCATATCATCCATTGTGATCTGTGTTGAGTGTATAGGTTGTGAACTGCCAGATTGAGAAAATATGATGGCATTTAGCGCCCAGGGTTTTTCTGAATGGATTCCTCCTGACAAAGGCTCTGCACATTGTGAAGTATCTTTCTTGAACAACAGAACATTATCTGCTCACAGTTCTGGAGGCTGGAAGTCTGAGATTAGGGTGCCAGCATGGTTAGTCCTCGTAAGAGGACTTCCTGCAAGCCTTCCTGGCTTGCAGACGGCTGCCTTCTCATTGTGTCCTCACTTGACCTTTCCTTGAGGGGGGGGGCGTGTGCACACATGCTCGCAGGTGCATGTGCGTGTGTGCACGTGGACATGTGTACACACACACACACACACAGGAAGGGAGAGAGAGAATTAAATCAATCAGCATTTTTGAAGTGAGTAGTTACTAAGTACAGTGTTCAGCCAGGTGTGATGAAAGAGACACCTTTTCCCTGTAACAAACAAACAAAAACCAGAAAGGTGTTGACTTTGCTCTTGGGTTTGGAATTTATTTGGGGAGCTAAGAACTAATAAGCATACATCTGAAAAGTATATTATAAAGAAAAGCCCATGTGTGCTAAGCTTTGAGTAATTAGATTAGGTAAGAGGTACAATTAATGTTCAAGAGCCGATTGTGGGGCGAGAAGATCAGGGAAGAGGATGTAAGATGAAGAATGAGCTGGCAGTTTAGGATCTGAGCAACTCAGAGAAGGCTCCCTGGAAGAGATAATGGCTAAGCAGTGAGGGAAAAGAGAACGGGGAGCGGGGGGATGGGCATGTCAAAAACAGAGGCATGGTGGTCAGAAAAAGCCCACAGAGTGTGGGGAAGCCTTGAGCAGGTGCTGTTGCTGGAGTCAAGGGCCGGTCACAGCGTGGAGGGAGAAGAGGGGAGGAGTTGGTGAAAGGTCACGTGACTGAGCACTGTGTGGGCCACGTTTGAACCTGCAAATCAGAAGTTTTCAAGGGGAAACCGGGATGGCTCAGCGGGTTAAGCGCTTGCTTTGAACCCCTGGGGACGGAGGATCGAAGCCTGGCCCGGCCTGTGCGGATCCACATGCTGAACTGGGATGTGCCTTCTGAAAGCGGTGAGGCCCCCAGTTCAGTTTAAAAAAAAGAAGTTTTCTAGCCACAGGACATTTTTGTTTGTTTGTTCGTGTTTTTTTTGTTTTGTTTTTTTAAAAGCCATGTCAAGGCTTAACGTAGACCTGAGATGGCCAAAGGTGCTGTAGTCAGGGCTGGGGTTGCTCCTCCTCAAGACTGCCTCTGTCATTGTTGTCCCTGCAGTTACCCTGGTAGTTCCCTGTCACTTGGATTATAGCAATGACTTCCTCTTCCAGTCTTGTCCCTTCCTCATCTACCCTCCGCAGTACACCAGAGAGCTCTCTACCTCTGTTTAATTCCCCTTAGTTGTTCCCTGCTGCTTATAAGATTAAGCCTAAACTCCCTAGGCCCCACCTCCAGCTTCACTTTCCATTCTTGCCAAGTTCTTCCCATCACACTTAAGTCCTAGGTCTACCACAGGCTCACCATTTGGTCTTGTCTAGCTCTTGGATATATTGCTGCCGCTGCCTGGAGTGGCCTCCATACCTACCCCATGCCCTCACTTTAAGCTCTAACTCGAAGATCACCCTCACCACAAGGACTTTCCTAACATTTGCCGTCATGTAGATCTGGCCATACTCTTCTTTATATCTACCTGTATCCAGAGGTATAAATCCTATAAGAGCTGATAAGGAATGAGAACCAATCCGATTTAGTCAGAGAACGGGTGTGGGTGAACAAGGATTGGGAAGAGTGTGAACTGACTCCCAGGTTTATGTCAGGATTGGCATGAGCTGTCGTAGAGACTACAGGAACAGAAGGGTTTGCAGAGGGAAAGATGAGCTCCCCTTTGGTGGAGTAAAGTGTCTGTTGCCTATGGAGATCCAGCTGGAGATGAGCAGCAGGTGTTAGATATGAGGCTGGAGTTAGGGAAAAAGTTCTGCAGGCTCCCCTTTGGGAAGCAATAGTCAATAGCAGGCAAATCCTGAGGAATGAAGGAGATTGCTCAAGGTCAGATCACAGTGTGAGAGGGGAAGGGACATGTGGATGATGTGATTAAGGAAGAAGGTGGGATGAGAATAGATGTCCCATTTCATCCCAGTTCCATTTCCCCCATTATTTTGTCCCTAGGGCCAGAAAGATAATAGTGTAACTTGATAAAAGCTATATAAACAGGAAAGCCATCTTGGCTATTCAGGGCCTTATGCCACTCCAAGTTCCATTGAAATTACAGGTCTTATAAAACTAGCAAGTGACCTATTTTGACAACTGCAGTGGGGTAATCAAAAATGCCATCAGATGTGATTGATGTAATACCAGTACAACAATTAGTCAATATCCAGAAAAAGAAAAAAATTAGTAAAACTATAACAGGACTTTAGTTTTGGGGTATTTCTGGTTATTAAAACAAACATGGTGCTTTAAATAATTTAGAAACTACTAACAGAATATCTCTGCACGTTGTTCTTAGATATAGCAACAGATTCCCACCAGAAATAGTTCTTCCTAATTAATATGCAACTAACCCATACTACATTATATAGCAAGAGAGAAGTAAGTATGGACATATTCAAAAGATTCTGTATTCTTTTTCATTGTTAAATTTATTGGGGTGACATTGGTTGGTAAAAATCACATAGGTTCCAGGTATACAATTCTACATGACATCATCTATGTATTGCATTACATGCTTACCACCAAAATCAGGGTTGTTTTTTTTTAAGATTTATTTATTTTTTTTTACAGAGAGAGAGACAGAGACAGAGACAGAGACAGAGAGAGAGAGAGAGAGAGAGAGAGAGAGAGAGAGAGAGAGAATGGGGAGAGCCCAGAGCAGTCTTCATTCATTAGTTCTACATGGTTTCATTTCACACAGATGGGCGGGGGCTGTACAGGGCAGGAACTGGGCTGGGGGTCTCCCGCATGGGAGGCACGACCCCTCGAGCCAGGGGCTGAACCAGGGGGTGAGAACTGAACTGGAGGCCTCCTGCATGGGAAGCACACCCCAGTTCGGCCTATAGGTCCACAGGGGCTGGGCTTGGATTTGATCCTCGGTCCCTGGGGCTACAAAGCAAGAGCTTAACCCATTGAGCCATTCTGGCTTCCCAAAAATCTGTTCTTTAACCAAGAAGAAAGAAGTATCTTCTTGGTCACAGGAAGAGAAGGCATAGTAAATGCATGATTATAATGTACATGTGAAGTGCCTTCATCTTCTGAGAAATGGAGGTGAATAGAGAATTCTCTTGAGTCGAGTGTGTGCTAAGTTAAATCATGCACACTATCTGCAATGGCCCTCATGTGAGACAGTGCAGGCATTTCTTGTGTTAACATTTTTCATATTCCCTCAGACTTATTCAAACACTGCTGAAGGGCTTCCTTCCCAATGCAGGAAGGCTTTTTAGCTTTCGGGAGTACCATATTTCACTTCGTACTGATCAATAGAAATGGTACCCTCTTCCACATCTAGGCTGTGAAAGTGGCTCTCAGTTGTCCAGGATGCTGGGTAGGGGCCTCCTCACTGTACCGGGTCAATGAGCAGGCAGGAGACAGGGAGAGAGAGGGCAGCTGCCACTCAGCTAGAGCAGTTAAATCAATCGTGGCAAATCGAGGAACAAGTCTCAACCAGGCTACTCTTATCTCTATGTGGTCAATTAGAGGAGGTTCTCATGAGGAAAGAAAAGAAATAGAAGCATGATGTAATTTCTTTTATAGCCTCCTTGGCATGTTTCATATGAATATTTATGATGACACTTGGGACATAATGTGTGTTATCAGATCTGGGCTTAAATGTAGAGGTACTTTTGTAAACAAAGGGTAATTCAACATGTACTATGTATTTTTCTTAAGGAGACATAAAATATTCAGAGCTCGTATAAATTTGGGACATATGTCAAATTGCTTTCAAATGTTTATTTTTTGCTATCTGCCCATAATTGTCTAATTTTGGCAGTGACATTCTTGTGTTAAAGTGAAAATATGTTTCCAATTCAAGTTAAAAAATTAACTTGCAGTTAATTTTATAATCAGAAATATGTATTTAGCATTAGGTGACATAACTTTAAAAATAATTTTCTGATTTTTATAAATAGAACTCTATAAAAACAAAAGGCTTCTACTTTCACCTTCATTGAACTGTTTACTTGTTTATTTTTATAAAAATAAAGATTTTCCATGTCACATTTTCAGATGTCTTGGAGGAAGAGGTTTTAAACATTATTTTAAAACATTCATAAATTTGTAGCAAGTTCTATTTTACATATTTTAACAATATCTATTTTCCTGATGAGTAAGTTAAATAGGAGAATTTTAAATGATATTTCCAGGTCAAAATAAAACTAGGAAGAAAATTGGAAGGTTTTCTTCAGATCTCTCTAGCCCTAACTATGACTCTAGGCCTATATGTGAGCTCCACGTGGTTGCCTAACACGTCAACATTTTAATATGTTAAATGTAGAACTCATCATTATTTCTTCCAAAACTTATTTTTTCTGAACTTTTCTTCATCTTGACTGTGGTGTCACATCTATCCAATTGCTCGGGCCAAACACCTGGGTTCATCTTTACTCTCCTTCCTTCATTATCCACCCTTCAGCAACTCTTGTTGGATCTCTCTCTCTCTCTCTCTCTCTCTCTCTCTCTCTCTCTCTCTCCACTTATATAACTGTGTAAACGCTTCACTATTTTATTACATCCAACCTAGTCCTAGGCACCAATACCTATCACTGAGATCATTGCTGTAACTTCCAAAGTGTCAAGTGTGTGAGGTAAATTAAATCACTGAAGCAATCTCAGTATTATTTTTACTATTCTGCAATTTGTTTTCTACCCACTGGCCCAGTGATATTTATTGAAACAAACAAAGAAACTCAGAACCAGTTTCTGACATATCTAAAAACCTTTGCATTCAAAGGAAAGTGCAAGCTCCTTAACGCAGTCTACGCACCTGTGTGATTTCTCCTCTGCTTTCCCCCTCTGGCCCTGTCTCCTCCCGTCCTCTCACTAGCATAAGAACTTTCTGAGTTGTTTATCACTGTCCGCAGCAGCCTGCCCAGCATCAGTGTGGGCACTCAATACATTTGTCAAATATTTTATACAGGCATTTTCCTGAGCCTAAAGGGAAGTTCTCCATCGGCTTTGGTGATAAGCAAAGTAAACGAAATCCTTAGGTGAGTGGTCTTGTAAGATTTGGGAACCAATAATCAATGAATGAGAACTGAGGGCAGTCAGGGCTTGCTCTGGCCCTTCCTTGATGTCTCCTGCTAGCTCAGCTACATCTGGGCTCTGAGGCCAATTCTCAGGTAAGAAAGGAGAGATTCAAGGCCCTGATAAAAATCAGCAGGGGACTCAACCTGATGGTACCTAATACCAGCCCAACTCTGAGCCCAAGTTCATATCTTGATTCTTGTGTTGGTAAATGAATTCCTGCCTATTTCCTTCTGCCTCAACAACTGCTCAGTAATCTCCTTTTTTCTTGCCCAGGATCCACTGCTATGCGTTCTTATGTCCTGTGCTCTCACGTCCACCTCAGTTGACCTATATTCAACATTTTACTCTTGAGACCTGACAGTACCACAGCCATCTATAAGAGGATGAATGCACAGCCGTAATGTTGGGACTAAGCCTTCAGAAAACACCCAAAGCTATTTATGTGTAAATCTTGTGAAATCTCTCAGAAGCAATTAAAAAACGATTACAACAAAATCCCCATGGTGTTCAGGATTTGCATAGTCCCCCAAAAAACTAGAGTAGGAAAGAAATTTAGAGCAGTTTTTAATGTTCTGAAAGGCCAGTCCTAGTTACTGGCCAAGAGAGCATGGCTAATAGTAATGTTCTTGGAAGTTGCTCTAGCAAGGAGAGAAGAGTCTGGCATAGAGTGGGAGCCCATAAATCAAAGGGGATACATGAATGACAGACTTAGTGTTAGCCCTGAACATCTCCCTAAGTGGACTGAGGATGGAGATTGACAAAAGAATATACTTTTTTTGGAAATAACTAGGCTCTGACTTTGCTATGGAGTATGGCATTGATACGTGAAAATGACTTCTCAGACATCGTTAGTTCGTAGAAGAGCATATCCAATTTAAATGACTGAAATATTTCAAGTGAGGTCTTTCACCACTTCAGATTTCAATTAAAATGTTCCAGATTTTTTTTTTTTTTTTGCCTGTGTGGTTTGTGGAGAAGTACTGGCAGGATCTTTTCTGATGAAGGTAGAAATCTGGCTGCAACACCTCGAAGGGAATCTGGATGCAGTTCATAATCTGTCTGGCACTTATGACTGGTAATTTTAGGATATCTTTTGAGTGTCAGTGTTTTAAAAATATTTAATTTGGGGGAAGCTGGGATGACTCAACGGGTTAAGCTCTCTCTTTGCAGCCCTGGGGACTGAGGATTGAATCCCAGCCCTTGCCCCTTGTGGGTACATAAACTGAACTGAGGTGTGCTTCCCATCCAGGAGGCCCCCAGTTCAGTTCTTGCTCCTCCCCTGGGTTCGGCCCCTGGCTCAAAGAGAAGATGAGCCACTAGCTTTTCTTGAAGAACACATTGAGAGATGAGGATAACTAAAAGACGTGAAATATGGTCTTCGGCCTATGTCGGCACAACTATAGCTCACCTCCCTGGTAAACTCAAGGCTCAAGGGGGCATGCCTCCCAGGTGGGAGGCCCCCAGCCCAGGTCTTGCCCTGTGTGGCCCTCTCCAACCTGTGTGGAACGAAACCATATTCAAGACTGATGATGTACAACTATGGAGACTGCTCTGGGCCCTCCCCCTTCTCTCTGTCTCTGTCAAAAGCAATACAATAAATCTTTTAAAAAGTATTTAAGTTTAAAGATGATTTCATTGGGGATGTCGGGATAGTTCAGCAGCTGAGTACTTACCTCACAATTGTGAGGTCCAGGGTTCGATTTCTGTTTCTGGCTCGTGCAAACCCCATATGCTGAACTGTGGTACAACTGGTAACTGCTGGGATGGCAGTGAAGGTTCCCACCTCCCATGCAGGAGTCTTGTAATTTTGTTCCTGCCCCACGCAGCCCCACATCCACCTACGTGGAATGAAACCATGTCACAACTAATGATGTACAACCACGAAGACTGCTCTGGGCCCTCCTCCTTTTTTCTCTTTTTCTCACTCACCTTCTCTCAAACAATAAAATAAATCTTTTTAAAAAAAGATTGCATCATTGTTAAGTGAATACATTTAAAATGCACATAAAGTCACAATTTTTTGAAATTTAGTATTACAATAGAAATCACATGGAGCTGAGAGGGCTATTAGGCACTGATTCATAACTTATCAAATAGAGATCATCATTGTCTTTACCAAAGAACCTGGGTTCCACTATGATAGAATGCATCCCATTTTTTCCCAAAAGAGTATTTATTATGTGTTCAGAAGCATTGTACTATTGGAGATTTAATTTATGCCTTTTATAGAAAATAAACATTCCAGTTATTTGTTGGGAATTATTGTTAAACTTTAATATACAAACAAACCAAAGTAGTAATTACATTTGTGTTTTAAAATAGAAATAATATTTGTGAGTAAACAACTGAATGCTATAGTAGCTTTGCAAACACAAAGACAATAAATTACAGTGCTATAATTAGGGATATATTTTATTTTGATGGTATAAATATGAGAAAACACAAATTCAGATAAGAGTAAATTTTATGAAAATCCTTAATTTCATTAGTAGACTTCACATTCCACAACTGATAATTTTTCCATCAGCTGAGTACCATGGGCCTAATAATTAAGTTAGTATTATGGGTTGAATTGTGTCTCTCTAAAAGATGTTAAAGTCCTAGCCCCCAGTGCCTGTAAATGTGACCTTGTTTGGAAATAATGTCCTTGAATATGATGAAATTAATATGAGATCATTAGGGTGGGCCCTAATCCAATATGATTGGCATCCTTGTAACAATAGGAAATTTGGACACAGGGACTGACAAGTACAGAGAGAAAATGCTGGAAGACAGAGGCAGAGATCAGGATGATACAAGCCAAGGAGTGCCAAAGATTGACAGTAGTCCAGAAAGTTGTCAACCCCTGGGGTAGGGACTGTATTGGTTCATGGCCTGTTAGGAACAGGGCCACATAGCAGGAGATGAGTGGCAGATGAGTGAGCAAAATTTCCCCCGTCTTTACAAACAGTCTTCATCGCTTATATTACCACCTGGGCTCCACCTCCTGTCAGATCAGCGGCAGCGTTGGATT
Source organism: Craseonycteris thonglongyai (assembly GCA_004027555.1). Classification (NCBI taxonomy): domain Eukaryota; kingdom Metazoa; phylum Chordata; class Mammalia; order Chiroptera; family Craseonycteridae; genus Craseonycteris; species Craseonycteris thonglongyai. The sequence continues at coordinate 13,550 of PVKE010019987.1, read as the reverse complement.
AGTTGTATGTTATTTCATTATCTATTACGATGTAATAATAATAGAAATAAAGTGCACAATAAACGTAATGTGCTTAAATCATTCCCAAACGATTAACCCTTCTCCCACCCCACTTATGATCCGTGGAAAAATTGTCTCCACAAACCTGGTTCCTGGTACCAAAAAGGTTGGGTACCGCGGCAGTGAACCGCCAGAAGTAGGAGAGAAACGTGAAACAGATTCTCCCAGCTCTCAGAAGAAACAACCCTATTAATGCCTGCACCTTCAGCTTCTAACCTCCGGGACTGAGGCATCAATTTCTATTGTTATAAAGCTTTATTCTTATTGTTTTTTGACAGAGAGAGGGACAGACAGAGAGAGACAGAGAGAAGGGGGAGGGCCCAGAGCAGTCTCCATAGCTGACATTAGTTTTCCATATAGTTTCACTCCACAGGTGGGCACGGGGCTGTGCAGGGCAGGAACTGGGCCGGGAGCCTCCCACATAGGCCCCAGCAAGAACTGAGCTGGGGGCACATCGCGGTTCAGCATGTGGGTCCACCTGGGTCCGGGCAGGGATTTGATCCTCGGGCCCTGGGGCTGCAAAGTGAGCGCTTAACCTACTGAGCCATCCCAGCTTCCCAAATTTCTATTTTTTAGCCACCCAGTTTGTGGTACTTTGTTATGGCAGCCTTAACAAACAGAGCGAGTTATCTAGCTCTCTAGAATAAAAGCCTATCTATCATCTATCCATCTATCTATTATCTATCTATCTATCTATCTATCTATCTATCATGTATCTTCCATATATCATCTATTACCTATCATCTATCTATCTATCTATCTATTTATCTATCTATCTATCTATCATCCATCTCTCATCTATCATCTATGTATCTATCGTCCATCTATCATCCATCCATCTATCTATCTATCCATTCACCTATCATGTATCTTCCATATATCATCTATTATCTACCATCTATCTATGGTATCTATCTATCCATCTATCAATCATCTATCTATCTATCTATCTATCTATCTATCTATCTATCTATCTATCATCTATCTTTTATCATCATCGGTGTCCCTGTCACTGACATAATTTAACAGCATACTTGTCATACTATTTCTTACCCTGAGAGCTTTGCTGGTTAGCTTCTGATGGCCCCTTCTGATCTTATTGCCCTTTTTCTCCACGTCCTGTACTTCAGGAGGTTCTTCTCTAAACAAAATCAGTGGACTCCCTTGCTTTCTGGGAAAGCAAACAACGAGAAGCCCCAGTCAGCAATCCAGAGGCGAAGAGGAAAGTGAAGTTCAGGCCTTCTTTTCCTTGGGTCCCCCTCTGCCTTCCGGCTGAGTCCCTCTTCTGAAGGTCAGAGCTCTTGTCAGATGTCCTCCTCCCCACAGGACAGCTCTCTCTGTGGCCACTTCCTCACCTCTGCCCCTTCAGACCCAGAGTCCTGCACTAAACATCATGCTTTCCCCACACTCTGTCTACACGTGATTAAATCCTCCTCCAATGATCCCACCTTCAGTAAGCCTTTTGTTTCTTGCATGAAGACCCAGTATATAAAATACGTAAAAATTAAAGTGATTGGTTCAAAGCGAGGAATATGGTTTGGAGTTCAGTTTCCTGAACTATCAAAACAAACGCCCTTAGAATTCTTATGGTGATCCTGTGTTCTCGATCTTTTAAGCCTAGAGTCATAAACTCAAATGTCCATAAGGGCCAGTCAGGTAATGAAAACGGGCGGTGTGGTTGGTGAGGGGACAAGCACTGGACTTGGGAGCAAGCTGTTCTCAAGGGGCAGCAGCTACCCGATTCTAGCTCTTTCTACCTTGCAAGGGTGCAGTCCTGGTACTGCAAAAAAATAATTAAAAAAAAAGAGAAGCTAGAAATCAAGATGTTTGGTTCTTGGTTTCTCAAAGTTGGCAGCTAGTTAAAAAAATGTTAAAACACAGCAAGCCAGGAAAAAGATGCCTGCAGTCTAGATTTGGGACACAAAGCATGCGTTCGTGACCTCCGTGTCAGCTCTATCTATGATTCCTCCTACATCACCAGGAACTACCTGGACCATACGACTTTAGACCCTCCAGAGGAATACATGCTTATGTTTTTTTTTTATTAAATTAAAGGTTCTGATAGAAAAAAATATCTCTATCCTTTGAAACACCCACTTTTGAAAACATTTTTTTACTAGATTGCCATTCTTTCCTTAAAGATGCATGAAATAAATTGCTCTCAAGAATTTAGCTCCAGAAGAAAATAAGTCGCCGTTGCCCTTGAAAAGCACATATACCTTATTGACTCGTGAAGAGACTAAGTGATAGGGTGTTCCTATTATATTTCAGGCAGCATTCCTGGTATTTTATTTAGAGCGGGAGAGGCTCCTGCTGTGATAATAGGGAATTCCAAAATCTCGGTGGCTTAACATGTACAATTTCTTTCTCACTCACACCAAGTCCTCTGTGGGTCAGGGCCACTCTGGAGTAGCTGTTTCCTGTGTGATCCAAGTGGCCTAGACCTGGTGAGTTCTATGAATCCCTGCGTGTGCTCCATGGAGTGGGTCACAGCTTTGCACTGCCTCAGTTCTGAAGTGACACATGTTGTTTCTGCTCCCAGTTCATTGTTCAAAACCAATCTCACAGCCCTGCCCAGCTATAAGGGGGTTGAGAGGTGGGTTTTTCCATGTGCTCAGGGAGGAGTGGAGATTAGGAATGGTGACCACTAGTCCTGTCCTATATCTGCATTCCAATAGCATTAGAAAGCTTTGGAAGCCACTGAAGTTCTTTTTTTCTTTGAGCATAGGATGCTCAGAACTGCAAATTGTGGACTAAATTTTTCCTAAATTCCCCCTAGATATTTTTCCTTCTCTTTTTCTATATTAGATCATGTTCTTTGTTATTTTAATGGGGCCCTTTTGTTTCTTTACTTTTAATTGTAAGCTGCCTATGATTCATTGGGGGAAGAATAAGGAGGAAGAATAGTAAATGAACTAATTAGTGGAAATAAACAGGAAGAAGTGAAATATACAGATATTTGCTTTACAGCTGGAACTGAGGCTAACTTAGGCCACTTCAGGCGAAGGAGAGGCAGATCATCAAGAGACTTGGGTAGTAGCGATGGTGACCATAGCATCCACAAAGTGTAACACACACACAGCCTGGCCCTTCCTACGCTTTCTCTCATCAGGCACGCTTTCCCTTCTAGTACATCTCTGAGGTGCACATGTTAGCTCCCTGCCACAGGTTGCCTCCTCGCGGGTCCCCCTGGACACAGGACACCATTGCTACTCCCCTCTCTGGTTATGGTCTCACACCAGGATCTCCCAAGTCTCCATCCACCACTCCCACTTCACTCTTTTCCCAGGCTCCCAAGGATGGTGGCCTCAGTCTGATAGTTTTCATGTAGCCCATCTTCTGCCAGAATGATTTCAGAGACATATCTTCAGAGACTTTTTATCACCCACTGATAAGCATCTCTGAGAACATTTCAATAGCTTTATTCATGACGGCCAGGAGTCTCCTTTTAGTTGCTTCCATTTCTCAGGGGTCCCAATCCTGTTCCATCTCAGCGTGACTTCTTTGATACAGAGTCTGTTCTCCTAGTGACTTTTATTCTCCTTTCATCTTGAGCTCACAGTTAGTCCTAAGGGATTCTCCCAGGAGACCACAGATATGGAGGAGGAGCCTGGGTAACAGCCACCTCGTGGTGAGTGTGGCAGAACGATAGTAAAGGTTTTATTATTCCTCTTATTATAATAACGATAACTGCTAGTGATTGCATGCATATTATATGGTGGGAACTCTTCATACGTTATTTAATGCCTCACAACAATCTATGAGATTTCCACAATCTATGAGATAAACCACTTTGCAGATGAGCAAGCTGGGTTCCAGAGAGGTGAATTCACTTACAGTTGGCAGCTAATACTGCCACATAGCTTGGAGATGAACAGCCATCTGCAGAATGTCTAGGCGTTTGCTACTCTATTGCTTCCCTACTTTTCTTGCCTGCCAGGTCAAGGAGTAGAAGTGCAAGGTAAGCCTTCTTCTAAAATTCTAGCTACATTATTCCATGTGCAAGAATTAACAATATTCCACTATGGCCCATTTTTTTGTAAGTTGTCAATAAATCAAATTTCTCAAGATCTTCAAGGGATTAAAGAGAAACTGATTCTAACAAAGGTGGATTATTTATAAAAAGCTGATGTAGCAAATGAATTTATGTCCACAGACAGTCCTTTTAAGTATGCAGGAAAGCCTACATCAAATTTTTTAGTTCTCTAGAGCTAATTTCCCTGACAGATAGAAACTTCCAAAGGAATAAAGTCAGGTGTACTCCTGATACTGCAACTGAGATTTTCATCTTTCTAGGGCCTGCAAAGCATTCTCAAACTCAGCAGGAAAATATTGAAGTTAAATTTTTCTATCCCTTTTGATCCTTATCAGATTTTCATACCACAGAGAACAGTGAACACCCTGGAGAGACAGGGATAAATGAAAAGTCCCCTTTGGGGAAGGGAAAGAGTAATCACTACTAGTATTGTAGGTTTTTTTTTTTCTTCTTGTTAATAGCAAAAGGAATTGGTTTGGTAATTTATAGGTAACTATTGTGTCATAAGGGACACATGGTATTTGATTTGCTTGTACCAAGGATACATGAATCTCTTTTTATCATCCATTGACTTCATTATTTAATCCTATCATTTAAAGTTTTCATCACTCTATTTCCTTGAACAAAAGAATAAGAATCACAAGAACTAACACTTTGGTGCTTATATTATTCTGCTAGGGCTGTGATAACATAGACTGGGTGGCTGAAACAACAGGAATTTATTTTTCACAGTTCTGAAGAGCAGAGGTTCAAGGTCAAGTTCCCAGCAGGGTCAATGTCTGGCTAGTGGGAACTATCTCTTGGGTTGCAGAGAGCTATATATTTCACAGGTCCTCATGTGGGCTTTCCTTGGTGCACATGGCTGGAGAAAGAGCAATAAAACAAGCTCTTTGCTGTCTCTTCTTATAAGGGCACTAAACCAACCACTAGAGCCCCACCCTCATGACTTCATCTGAACATAATGAACTCCAAAAGGTCCATCTCTAACTATTATCACATTGAGGGTGAGGGTGGGGTCAGTCCAGTCGATAGCAATCTATCCCTGTCCCCCTAAAATTCATGTCATTTTCCCATGCAAAATATATTCATTTTATATCAACAGCTCTCCAAGTCCTTCTTTATTTAAGAGCAACTCTAAAATCCAAAGTCTCATATAAATATCATCTAACTCAGATATGGGTGAGACTTGATGTACAATTCATTCTGAGGCAAAATTCCTCTCCAGCTGTGAACTTTTGAAGCGAGAGAAATTATGTGCTTCCAAAAATGCAAGAGTAAGATGGGCATAAGCTAGATACTCCCACTCCAAAAGGGAGAGATAGGAAGGAAGGAAGGATGACTGGTCTCAAGCAAGTGCAAAACCAGCAAAACAAATTCCACTGGATCTTAAGGCCTGAGAATATTCCACTTTGACATAATGTCCCACCTTCCAGACATACAGGGTTGGCAGTGCCATCCCCATGGATCTGCAGGGCAGCCCTACCTCTTTGGCTTCCTCACCGCCAATAACATGTTCCTCGTTTCCCTCTGCAATTCACTAGAATTACTCCTAATGCTCAGATTTCTAGCATGCCACTCAGAACTCTGTCAGTCACTACCCATGCCTCAGTTCCAAAGCTACTTATGGAGGTTTCAGTATTTGTTACAGACATGCTCTTTACATAAAATAATTTCAGAGATCTTTTGATAACGACACCTGAGAATTTGTTGTAATTAAGATAGTTTTAGAAAACTTCATATTATTTATTTGTATGTGCTCAGAACCCAGTGAACATTGTAAGAATAAAATTAATCCAAACCTGAAAAAAATGTGGATTTCAAATGAAGTATTTCTCCCCAAGTAATAGGATCTATGCCTTCAGAGTGATACAAAATTGGGGCTATGAATTTTTTAATTTGTTTGTTTCTTTACTGACTATCATTTAAAAATCAAATTTAGGGATGCCTGGTAACTTGGTGGTTGAGTGTGTACCTCGCAATCATGAGTTCCAGGGTTTGCTTCACAGTCCTGGCCCATGCAAACCCAAATGCTAAACTGTGGCACAATTTGTAACGGCTGGAATGGCTTGCTGGTAAAGGTTCTTGCCTCCCAAGCAGAAAGTCCCAGTTCAGTTCCCACCCCATGCAGCCCCACATCCACCTGTGTGCAATGAAACAATGTCACAACGAATAATGTACAATTACAGAGACTGCTCTGGCGCCCTCCTCTCTCTCTCACCTTCTCTCAAACAATGAAATAAATCTTAAAATAAATAAGTTGAGGAGCACATGCTATAACAGTGATATAGAGAGGTTTCAGTAAACCAGAATATCAGAATAGCTTTGTGAATAATATGGAGCAATGCAGCGATTGTGTGGTTGTTTGAGGACTGTTCCGCTCCTGACCCTCCTGACCTCAGAAGGTTACTAAGGGAAGAAGTCAGCCATGAGTGAATCACAGCTGTTGAAATTTCAGCATCAGGGAGGAAATGGGGACATGTTTTTTGCAAGGGTATTTTTGGCATCCTCTCAAATAATATCAAGTTGGCAACTTCTTGGTTGTAGTTCCTGAGGATAGTCTCCCCTGAGTAAATATTTTTTAAAGCCACAAAATGAGCTTTGCAAAGAATAAGAAAAGCAAAACAAAGGACTGTTTTATATTTAAGATTTAAATCTCCGTTCTTGGACCAGTGCCTAGTTCTATCAAAACAGTGCTAGCCATCCAGTGAACCTGTACACACTCTCTTATAATGAATATCTGCAGAAATGCTGACTTCCCAATCAAATGATTAATATATAATTGAAAAACTTTATTCTTCTTACAGTTCCTTTAAAAAGCGTTTTAAAAGGTTAAATATGCCTTATAAGTGTCATCTCAAAAAACAACTCATTTTTACCAAGAGTTGTGCACACAGGAACATAATTTTACTTTATTGTAATGTTTTTACAAAAGGCAAATAAAATCCTGCAAAACACATAAGATGACCCAGATGATTGAATAAAGAAGCTGGTAAAGATCAAAATTTCTCATCTTTCTTCTTATTTAACTCTCATTAATGTTTTTGTTTGTTTGCTTGTTTTGTTTTTTGATAATCATAATTTCCCTTAAAGAAATTGTATATCTGTGGGATACTGGCGTACAGAATGCTTTTTCACTGTGACATTTTGCCAGATTTATGGAAATCTTGCATCAGTGCCCTGACAATTTTGAAGGAGAAGAAAAGGCAGTTGGGTTCATTGTTTAGGGTGTTACTTTGGTTGTGCAGATTTAATAAATCCTACCATGTTGCGGTTCAGCTTTATTTAGTTTTGTGCTCACCCAAACTATTGAGAATAAACCAAGTCACTTCTCTTTTTCATGCTGTATTAACTCTGTGCCATGAATGAAAAATTAAATGCAAATGCTTTCATTGCACTATCCCCTTGTTAATTTATCACATGTTTAAACACAGTAAGATATTGGAAAACCTTGTTATTTCGTAATCTTCAGATTTTTTTTTTGCACAATGATATTAAGGACAGAATAATGAGTAAAGATAAGCCAGTGGGAAACGCATGTCTACAGGGCAACTGGCAGGGGTCCCACAGTCATTAGTCTGTGAGATCTGGTGAAACTGCTGGAGTCAGCTTGCACTCCGACCGACCGCATGACGGAGCAAAAAGAGAAGGAAGAAAAGTATCTCCAGAAAGGGAGGAGGTGAGCGAAGCCTCACTTTCAAGCCTTAACTCTGAAGCCTTCATTATCCTTTCAAAAAGTTTATTCTCGCCTTAAAAATGTTTGACAAAACTCATGCTCTGTAGCAGATATTTAGTTGAAAGTTAGTAACAGAAACAGCAGACTCAGTTAACTGACCCCCAAGGGGATTGGTAGGTGCTAGGTAAATGTAAATAGACTCTCTGTCAACTGAAACTCAAGCAACTGGCAAAATCTCAAGCAACCAGTATAGTCGCTTGATAGTGCTGGTTGCTTGAGTTCTGGTTAATGGAGAGTCTACTTTAACTAATAATTAATAATAATAATAATAATACAATATAGAGTGCTAGGAAACTTCTAGGAAAAGATGAAGTTAGAGAACTGTTTTTTTACAGTTCTTGTAATCAGAGCATACCCAATAAACATTTGTGGACTTGATTGATGGTGTGTGAGGGCAATTAAGGGAATTCAGGTGTTTTGTTGTCCCGATATACTGGAGTGTAGCAGTTCTAACTATAGCCAGATGTTGATGATCACCTGGGGTTTAATTCCTGGTTGATCTATATTAAATGTTGGTTGTGAAGCCAGTTAGATAATGGGGCTCCCCAAAGCTGAGCCAAGTAAAGTCTGTTATCAAATATCAGAACTATAGAGGTGTCAGTACATGTCAGGTGGAAGATGTAAAACGCAATTTAGGAGTGAGGCAGGAATGTTTGGAGCTGAGCATCTCATGAAAGTGGAAAGGTAAAAATGGGCAGAAGTGAGACAAAGACAGTTCTGGTAGAGTCAGAAGAAGGCTGTCTGACGTGAGGTTGGTGGGTTGAAGCCTGTGTGAGAACCGATCTCCTGCCTTTTAAACTGAGCTGGAAACAGCCAACCCACATCACACAGAACCTACCACCTGCCTTTTGTGGCATTGCTCATTTTAAAGTGCAAGGTCGTCTCCTCCCAAGTGTTCTCACTTTTCATCCTGACGGAGTCAAGTCCACTACATCCTTCTAAGAGTAAGACAGACTCAGATTTCATTAACATGATGAGTGTCAACTACTTACCAGACTCTGGGCTGGTCACTTGCACATATAGATCTTTGAGTGATGAAGTCATCATCTGGGCAAAGGCAGAAGTTCATATAAACAGCTTATCCTACCACAGTTTAAAAGCCATGTGTAAATTTCCTAAATCCTCTCGTGTGCAATATTTACTTCATAGTTTGTCTCATCTGGAATATTTGAAAATGTAGTCCTGTATGATTTAGATGTGGTATCAGAGGAGGGCTTCACAGCTAATTCTTCTATGGAGAGAAAGACACATCTGACATAATATTAACAAGTCACATTGCCAAGGTAAAAACAAATTGAAAGCTAGAAACAAACAACTATGAAAGCAAGTCCTACAAGAAAGAGCAGGAGAAATGTAGCCAAGCAGCCCTATTGTGGAGAGGCCCAAGTCTGGCACGAAATTAGGCAGATACCCGGATATTGGCTGTTCCGCAGGCGATCACCACCTGGGAGACCCAGTGAGCCTTCCAGCATTTCATGGATCCTTAAGGCCCTTACGTGAATGAGCAGGGGCAGAGAATTATTTCCCAAAAGTTAAGAACCAAAAGAGCGTCTTAGACTTATTCAACTGGGATGGATCTTGCCCTTTGTTTTTCTACTCTACCGTATCACTTCTGACCACCATGTCTGACCCTGAAATTTCCATGTTTCTCTAGTCTCTGTTCTGCATCACTTTTCCAGTAGCATGGCTGCTAGTATTTTATCCTGAACTACTGTGATGTATACCAACCAGAACATATAAATAAATCATTGGTTACCATGCCATGGTGTGACTCCCTATTGCAACAGTCCCTATCTTTTTGGACACAGTGAATGTTTTGTGAAAGACACTTGTTCCACTGACAAGGGCTGAGGAGTATTTCGGGACAGTCATGAGAATCACTTGGGGGAACCTATAAAAAGCAGTATTTTAAAGCTTCCAGGCAAGTCCCAGGTATAGCCAGATGGCACACCATTGCCCTAGTCCTCTTCCCAGTTGGCATTAACAAGATCAACACCAACCTTGCCTCTGATGATCACCTAATTCTTAATTTGCATTTTCTCAGTGTAAGATCATTAGCATCACGTAGAGGCAACCAGGAGAGGGTAATGTAGAGATGAGTATGAGGAAGACCTTTTTGCCTCTACTTGGCAAAACTCTTTCTGTATTCTTGGCTGCTCTCATTCTTGAGGTTAAAAGAATGCAAACCACTCCACATTTCTGCTCATTTTGCTCTTGTTTTGTTCTCCCTCCACAAGATCTGGCTCTCTCTCTCGAAATTCTGGCTGAGCTGCAGAATTTACCCAGAATTTACTGCTTAATGCTTTGATGCCGTTCCCACCTCTTAAATATTTGACTTTCCCCCTTTCCCAATAGTAGATAATATTTTACAAAATCAGTTCTGATGGGGAAAGAGAATAAAAGAGACTTTGGGTGATGAAAGAGTTGGTGATTTAGAAGGTGTCTATCCTTTGGTCAGTGATGGAGGTTGTTATCACCAGGTGGTGAGCGTTAAAAGTAGCTTGGCTTGTTGCTCAGGAGAGCAGACACTGCTCCCTGGCCTGGAATTTCTTCTCAGAAATGTGTATCAGTGTTAATCAGGACCTTTATCAGAACTGGCCTCAAAACCCACAGACCAGGCCTTTGCTGGGAGGGACTGGCGGCCTGCTTTGACCTGGTGACTGCAAATTAGATCATAATATTGTCGGCTTCCCAAGGCCTCCAACTACATCTGGGATAGCAACCAATATTCATATTGAAGCCACTTACACCAGAATTCTCTGACACCTTTGTGTTATCTCGTCCCTTATGCCCCAGACATATCATTTCCATGGTTATCTTTTCGCCTGGTGTCATGATCTGTGCTGCTCATTATGAAAAAGGACTCATACCCCACTGCTCCCTCATCTAACTTCATCCCATTATAAATCCACTCCCCTACGTCCTCACTTTATTTATTTATTTATTTATTTATTTACTTATTGTTTTTAACAGAGAGAGAGAGACAGAGACAGAGAGAAGGGGCAGGACCCAGAACAGTCTCCACAGTTACACGTCATTAGTTTTCTACATAGTTTCATTCCACAGGTGGGCACAGGGCTGTGCAGGGTGGGAACAGGGCTGGGGTCCTCCCACATGGGAGCCATGCCCCCTTGAGCTGGGGGTCTCCTACATGGGAAGCATACTCAGGGTGGGAGCTGAACCGAGGACCTCCCACATGGGAAGCTCGCTTCAGTGAGAACCAAGCTGGGGGCACAGCCTAGTTCAGCATATGGGTCCACACAGGTTGGGGCAGGCTTAGTTCCTTGGACCCCAGGGGCTGGGGCTGCAATTGAGCACACAGCCCACTGAGCCATGCCGGCACTCCCACTTTACTTCTTTTAACGGAACGCCTTGGCTTATTCTTTCCCACAGCAGAAGTATGGCTCTCCCAGGAATGTGTCATTTCTGCTACGTCTCCTCAATTGCAGGAAATCAGAGTTGAAGGATGTTGTCAGTTTACTGTTTTCTCTACAAAATGACATCTATAATTTTATTTTTCTTCCACCTTTAAAGTTTATTTATTTTATAAGTTTTTTGACAGAGAGAGAGAGAGATAGAGAGATACAGAGACAGAGAGAACTGAACTGGGGGAACTCCCAGTTCAGCACATGGTTCCTCACGGGCCAGGGCCGGGATTCGATCCCCGGTCCCCGGCACTGCAAAGTGAGCACTTAACCCACTGAGCCATCCCGGCTTCCCCATCTTCCACCTTTATAAAAAAGGATTCTGCCACTCTGAGGATTCTGCCATCTGAAATGAGGTCCTCCTCCTTATCCCCACCATCTACTTTCTTAACTGGTTAATCCAAGCTTGTCCAACCTGCAGTCCTCTGAGTGTGTATGGCTCAGGACAGCTTTGAATGTGGTTCAGCACAAATGCATAAACTTCCTTAAAACATTATGAGATTATTATTATTATTATTTTAGCTCATCAATTATTGTTAGTGTTAGTTTATTTTATGTGTGGCCCAAGACAATTCTATTTCCAATGAGGCCCAGGGAAGCCAAAAGGTTGGACACCCTTGGATTAGACCCTCATGTTCACTAAAAATGTGGGCAACTATTTCACTATTATCCTGTCCTACACAGGTCCTATCATCATCTTGGCTGTATTTGCAAGGATATTTTGTTTGTGAACACAAGAAGGGTGAAAATTCATAAACTAACACATACAAAAAGTAGGATTTTTTTATAATTGACCTCATCTTATACTCTAACCTCCATTTCCCTTATAGTGGGAATAATAAAACCAAAAAACAAAATCCTCATAAACTTAAGTTTATCCTCTTGAAGTATGGAGTCTTTTAAACTTAAAAAAAAAGATTTATTGTATTGCTTTTGACAGAGACAGAGAGAGACAGAGACAGAGAGAGACAGAGAGAAGGGAGAGGGTCCAGAGCAGTCTCCATAGTTGTACATCATCAGTCTTCAACATGGTTTCATTCCACACAGGTGGGCGGGGGCCATGCAGGGCAGGAACTGGGCTGGGGTTCTCCCATATGGGAGGCACGCCCCCTTGAGCCAGGGGTCAAATTGGGGGGTAAGAATCAAACTGGGGGTCTCCTGCATGGGAAGCACACCCCAGTTCAGCATATGGGTCCGCATGGGCCAGGGCTGGGATTTGATCCTCAGTCCCCAGGGCTGCAATGTGAGCACTAAACCCGCTGAGCCATCCTGGCTTCCCGAGTCTTTCAAACTTCAAGAACATATCACTTGTGTTGTTTCAGAGTCATCATTTGGATAAACAATCATTCAAGTCAAAGCTCTACTCCTTTTCAGAGCAGTTTCTCCCTTTCTTAATAGCATCTTTCTCTTCTCCTTTTAAGAGAATCTGAGTGTAGAGAGATGCTAACAGGCCCTCCGATCTTCCCCTTGGGCGTTAGTATTGGCTGGGATGCAGCTCCTCGCATCTGGTTCTTTGGGAAAGGTGTCCTGGTAGTCACGTAAATCAGTGGCACCCACCACAGATCTCGTTCCTTGGGGCCTTGTGTTCTGTGGCCTCTCACTTCTGGTTCGCTGGTTCTCTGAGCACCTCTCTATACCATTTGCAGGGAAGACAGGGAATCCTCAGGTGCTTATTCTCTGCGTGGTGCTGGGGTGTGTGCTGCTCAACTTCTGATTACCTTCCTCAGCTCTTTCTATTTTTTTAAGATTTACTTTATTGTTTTTGACAGAGAGAGGCAGAGACAGAGAGAGACAGAGAGAAACGGGAGGGCCCAGAGCAGTCTCCATAGTTGTATGTCATCAGTGTTCAACATGGTTTCATTCCACACAGGTGGGTGGGGGGCTGCACAGGGCAGGAACCAGGCGTGGGGCCTCCCACATGGGAGACACGTCCCCCTGAGCTGGAGGCCAACCATGGGGCCTCCCATATGGGTAGCTCGCCCTGGTGAGAACTGAGCTGGGGGCATGCCCTAGTTCAGCATATGGGTTTGCATGGGCCAAGACTGGGATTTGATCTTTGGACCATGGGGCTGCCAAGCAAGCACTTAACCTGCTGAGCCATCCCAGCTTTCCCCCCTCAGCTCTTTCTAATCCTTTGTCTCAAGGTCTCTATTCACACTTCCAACCAGAAGGTTTAACATGAGCCCCTTCTGCTTTTCACTTCCCCTTCAAATCCTCTGATTTCTATGAGTTTCTTATTTTCTCTCTCTCTCTCTCTCTCTCTCTCTCTCTCTCTCTCTCTCTCTCTCTCTCTCTC